>BGPT01003554.1:15698-25980 GCA_003297045.1 Symbiodinium sp. clade C Y103 | reverse complement strand
TCTGCGTTTTACTTGCCTGTGTAGATAGTGAGACTGTACGTTTTGCCACTAACTTGTGGCTCAAGAACCGGGAAGCGAAAAGTGTGTGTGTGTGTGTGTGTTTGCCGAGAGACGGCCTCTGAGGGTTTTGAGACTGCAGAAACGCGAGACTTGCACGTTTGAGTTTGTTTTGGTTTGGGTTTACNGTGTGTGTGTGTTTGCCGAGAGACGGCCTCTGAGGGTTTTGAGACTGCAGAAACGCGAGACTTGCACGTTTGAGTTTGTTTTTGTTTGGGTTTACTTTGAGCGCAAGAGGTTTGAAAGCGGTTTTCGCGATCTAACTTTGTGTTTCAAAGTTTTACGCCTTGCTCCTATGCTACCGTAGTTCCCATGCAAAAAAATTCCGCAACAAAAGAAGCATGGGGCTGTAATCCAGATTTCCACAATTCCACAGTATCCCACTATGAGCATCCTTCATACTTATTCTGCTCGCTTCTACTTTTCCTCTTTTCACTCCAGGCCTGCCTCGCCAATTGGCGTACTTGTCACCCTTCCAAGAGAGAGGTCCCGCAGTGTTTGGTACTTCGCTTCTATTGATGATGGTATACGCCACTCCGCACCCGGGCAGTAATTCATGGTTGTCTATATTCTGCCTTTTGTTCTGTTTCCACTTCACTCAATGCTCTTGTGTTAACCTTCAGCAGTGCTTTAGCGTGCCTCGAGAACTGATTTAGAATCAGGTCTTGGGGCTCAGCTAGAGCCTTGCCTGTGACTTGCTTTGCCCACTACATAACATATTCACATTTTTACATGGGTGGCTATTCCACAAGTTTTGAGCAAATACAGTCCGCCAATGTAGGTACTTGTCACTGTCCTTCTGTTGGTGGTGATATCTGCCACCCCACCTTCGGGCAGTCAGACAATGTCGTCCTTTTTCTGTTTTTCACTTCACTTAAGTTTTGAATAATCGTCTGTGAACACACGCTCATGGCCCCTCGGCCAAGCTCTGGCCCCCCAGAAGGCGACATCCTGGCCAGTTGGCAAGATAGAAGTTACGTTTTCACCTCAACTCAACACTCTAGGCTCAAATTCGACGCCGTGTCCACGTACCCTTTCACCCAAAAACTGACAAGGGCTTCGCTTGGCATTGAATGTGGTGAAACATTTGGTCTTTTAGGCATGTCCCGGCTTCACTAATCGCGCCAAACATGTGGAAGGGAACGGAGCTTCATTGATACCGATCTCGCTTTAGTTAGATTGTGGATTTTCAAACGCGGCAGAATACTTTCTTGCTTTTGTGGTGGAAGCTTAAATAATGACATCTTGCTCCATTTCGGAGCTACAAAAAGAGGTCCAAAAAACATGCACAGACAAGGTACGCCAGAAGCGACCCCCATGTTAGTTTATTGAATTGATCATCAATAGATAAGGGATAGATTTTTCCCGCATTGAACGATTCCCGCATAGGTCCGAATAGCTTGCCATCCCTCATGCAAGATTGCCGATTTTGTTTCCCATTGTTCACAATGTTTTCGGGAACCAGCAGCCGCAACTTTTGACGTCTTTTGCTGTGGGTAGTGAAGATGAAAATCTGACCGGGGCTTTGTCGTATACATGGCTTTGAAGCCTGTGAGCAACGCCTCCCCATGCCCCACCGTATTTCAATGTTGGGTTAAGGTCGTTTCGATATGAATTCAGTGTAGGTGTCGAAACCAGGCAACAACATTGAAATTAGAGGGACGGAGACCGGCCGCAGTGTGATTTTTGTAGCTTTTTGTATATGGTGGGGCGACCGTACTGATCGCATGCTCCTCTGATCCGCCTTGTCGCAAAACATTGCAGGAGTGTAACGGTGGCAGCAGCATGTCAAGAGAAACAACTTTTCTCTTGGCGTTGGATTCCGCTTGCGTTGTCAGCAAGGTATCTTGCTGCCATTTCAGTTGTGGTTGCTAAACTCATCAGAAAGCAATGTGCCAAGCTGTAAGCAACAGTTGGCCCCATCTTCAGAAAAAATGGATCAAATTGCGAACCCCAAAATGGGGTTCCAAATGCGGAGCAAAAACCGGAGCCCTCGCAAAGGACCTTCCCTGTTGCATGCGCTGGCTGATGGCTATTTCCAGCAGCTTTGCAAGGCATGAGACAAAGCGCGCGCAACACAATGACGGCTTGGGTTGCATGGGCAGTCAGGGGCTGGACTGCGAACATGTGCAAGAATGCGCCACAAAAATGGAAAAAATGCAGCCGAAAGCGGACCCCGTTTTGGGGTCCAAAAAACGGACCCCAAAAAGGGGGCCGTTCTTTTGGGTTTAATTAGTTTTCAATATAGCGCGCCAGATGGCGCCCATTTTGGGGTCCGCTTTTTGGACCCCAAAATGGGGTCCGCTGTCGGCTGCATTTTTGCAAATTTTTCCGGTGCATTCTTACATGTTTGCATGCCAGCCCTATGTCCCTGTAACCCCTATAGCTGTCATGCTGTTGTGTGCAAATTATTCTCGACTAGTCAGGGTGCTGGCAACAGTCATTGGTCATCGCCTGTTTCAGCGAACAGTAGATAATCCACCCATCCGTTGACAAACGTGACAAGGTCCAGTTGTTGGAGAAGCTCGACCCAAAGATCAAGAAAACGGCAGAGGGATCTCCACCGTTGTTAAAGGCGATGGTTACCGCATTTACTGCCCAACCAGGCCTAACGGTTTGAAACCTGCCCTGGAGATCTTTGCCGGATGCTGTGCTTTATCAAAGTCTCTTTGCCATTTTGGTTTCACGGTTTTCTCCTTTGATGTCACTTGGGGGAAAGGAGGTGATGTCCTGAATTCTGATGTTTTCAGAAAGCTTCAGTCTAGCATTTTGAAGGGTATGTTTTCTTATGTCCATCTTGGCATGCCTTGCGAAAGCTGGTCCCGCGCTCGAAAATTTGACGGTGGACTTTTGCCTTTGAGAGATGATTCTGGTTTTCTTTATGGATATTCCAATCGCTCCAATGCTGACCGTCTGAAAATTGAGCGTGGCAACCAGCTTTTGCGTGTCACACAGCGTTTTGCCAAAGCAGCTTGCATAGCTGACGTTCCATGGACTTTGGAAAACCCCTGCCTCTAGTCGTGCTTGGCTGACAGATGAGCTTCAAAGCTTGCAGGCTTTGGGCGCTGATCCACAACTGGTCCATTACTGTCAATATGGCAAGCCTTGGAAGAAAGCCACGATTTTTCTGTCATGGAAGACCCCAAAATTTGGCTTCAAGCTTTGTACTGGCCAGTTTAGCATCTGCTCACGCACTTTTGAGAAGCATGTCATTCTTCAGGGACGCAATTCAGATGGCGTGTTTTGCACCTTGATCGCTCAGCCCTATCCATTGCAACTGACACGCCAAATTGCTGCAACAATGTATGATTTCTTGAAGTGTGCTCCATAGTCGGGTGTGGGAATTTGATTTGCACAGATATTGGCTTCAACAGCCTGTGTTTCAGCTGCCAATCCGTCCTTCCTCTGACCTGTGGTCAAAGCTTCAACGACATCTAGCCTTTTGACAAGGCGTTTTGCAGCAAAAGGCGTGTATCCTGGCTTTGGAGTGCGGACGAAACGGATCATGAAAAGGCTCTTTCATCCACAATGGCTTGCCTGTGATGTATACCATATGCAAGCGTTGAGTGAGTAGCTCAATGAGTGGAGTGAGTTTTAATTGACGTTAACCTTATTTGGCGAAAGGGAAAAATGTTTTTTGTGAAACAAAAAACATAGCGAGAATTTTCTGGTACAAGTTTCCTTGTGGACTGTTGCCTGTTTGAAGTTTTGGTGTTTTCCTTTTTGTTTTTTGCTGCACACAAACCAAAACAAACAAAACAACCTTGGGAAAGAAACATGTTGATTCTTTTTCATGTTTCCGTAGCCATTTTGGCTCAAGTTTCCGCTCAAACCAGCGACCGTGGTGCAAAACAGCACAGGGGTGATGGTTGATGGAAGGCGCCAGGTGGAAGGTGTCTAGTGACATGGCTTCAGATGGTGTTTCGGAAGAGTTGCCTAATGGTAATCTTGTCGAAGAGGCGGACCCTGGGGCGACGCCTGGCAATGACGTGCCTTTGGAAGAGCAACAACTTTGGCCGTCCGAGCCTTTTGATTTCGAATTGTTTGATTTGGAACTTGATGGTGAGGATGGGACAGCAGAGTCTGGTTATTCACCTAGTGTAGCTGACAATGTTACTTCGGTTGGACCATGTGATGTCAGTGGTTATGACAAGGAGCGGGTGCTGGACCAGTCTTGGAACCAACTACAGCAGAGACCTGTCAATTTTTTCTGGGAACATGGGTTTTGGGCTGACATCTTTGGGAATACAGACACTGGTTTGTCGAGCAGTTCAATGGTGAGACAGTTTGACCTCCATAGACCGGCAGTGGTTCCAGAGCCAGCTGCAGAAGTCTTCGAGTCCGATGTCGCAGCCACCTCAGTTTTGCCTAGGAAACGTTTGAAGACTGCTACATACATGGATGTAGTCACAAAGAGCTCAATTCAGTCTTGGCGTGAGCAAAGGGACAGCATGTGGGAGGTAGCTATAAGAAGATGGCACAGTTGCGCTATGACCTGGGATGGGGACGAGACCATAGTGAACATGCTGCAGTCGAAACCTGATTTTCGAGGACAATGCCAGATCATAGTTGATATACTTCATCATAAAGCTCCTGCCACATTGCTCAAAAGGTGCAACAGTATTTCAAGGTTGGTAAATGACTTGCACGTTCATGGACAGACCTTTCCTTGTCATGAGTCTGAATTGTACGACCATCTTTGCAGACAGCGTGAAGCCGGAGCCCCAATTTCACGACTGAAGTCACTGATGGAGTCCATAACGTTCGTCAGGCACATTTTTGGATGTGACAGTTTGGATGCTTGCATTAGGAGTAGGAGATGCATGGGAGTTGCAAGTTCAAACCGAGTTGAAACCATCAAACAGGCACCTCCGTTGTTGCTGGAACATTTGAAGTGTTTGCATGCAGTCATCTCAGAAGATCCTGATCCCTGGAACGTTGTTTTTTGCGGCATGGTTCTTTTCTGTGTTTACGCACGGGCACGTTGGTCAGACGCTCAGCATTCCCAGTTCATTGAGTGGGATACAGACTCAGCAGGTGAACTGTGTTACGTGGAGTGTTCAACTGCAGTGCATAAGACTTGCAGGGCTGTGAACATGCGGCATGCCTTTTTACCACTTACAGCTCCAGGTAAAGGGGTAATTGAAGGGTGTTGTGCAGTACACTGGCACAGGGCTAGACAGGAGCTTCAAATTGAGGACCTTTCAGTTTTTCCCTTGATGCCAGCTCCTGATGAAGGGGGAGAGCCGACAGTGCGTCCTTTGTCGACTTCAGAGGCTGGGAAATGGCTGTATGTGGTCTTGCAACAGCAAGTGGAGAGACAGTCTTTGCGCGAACCTTTGAAGTACACGTCACATTCTTTTAAGGCCACATGCTTGTCATATTTGGCGAAGTTTGGATGTTCCTTTGAAGACCGATTAGCACTTGGCTATCATACAGACCAAGTACGGATGTCGTTGAGATATTCAAGAGATGGGGCAGCACGCCCGCTTAGGATCCTTGAGGAGTGCTTGGAATCCATAAGGACATCAAGGTTCTTTCCAGATGAAACACGTAGTGGGAGGTTTGCAAACTCAGCTGCAGAGCCGACTTCGGTCCAAGGGGAAGCTGAAGCTGAAGGTACACATGAGGTGAAAGCCGAAGCTGCAGTGGCTTTGGATGGCAGTGCTCTGAATGGAGAGGTTATAGATCTTTTGTCAGACTATGCCACGACATGTAGCGAGAGCAGCAGTGGTGATGATGCAGTGGTGATGCCAAAGAACCCTGTCAGGATGTTTTTGGTGCCTGAGGACATGGACGTTTGGAAGCACATGAAACTCAAGACGGTGCATCTTGCGCCCAAAGGAAACCTTAGGATCTTGTCTTGCGGCAGAAAGATTTCAGATCGCTTTCAGAAAGGAGGCATTGATCACAGGTTTGACGTCATAAAATGTAAGCAATGTTTCAGGGCTATAGGTTCGGCCAGTGGCTAAGTCATTGAAGCTGGATTGATAGCAGTTGTGTCGAGTAAAGCTCGTGTTTCATTCCTTTCTGTCAGGAAGACCCTGTCAGGAACTTGCCGTGCAGTAGGTCAGCAACACCGCACCTGTCTCAGTTGGCCGTCAGGAATATCCTGTCAGGACCCTAGATTGGAACCTTGCTGCAGAAAAATTTGCTTCAGTCAGCTGTCTGGTGCGGAACTGCATTGGTAGTAGGGCACTGGAAAGAGTTGACAGAGATTCATTTCAAAGGGTACCCTATCGTGCTATGGGTGCGGATGAAGTGGACGATCAGAATTTTTAATTTGAAATGTCTCAGTCGATGCACAATGGAGCATGTGGAGGATTCATGAGAACATGAATGGACCATATGCTGAAGCGCATGGCTCAAAAGCCTTCAGGCAACATGCTGAACGTTGAGATCGTAAGAGTTTGAAACGTGCATGTTGAGGGCATCATTTCGTTTCGGATTCAGATCATTTTGCATTTTTCACAGTTTCAAGAACTCATGGTCGGAGCCTTATCAACTCTTGGTCATCTGTGCATGGGTGAGACGCACTAACGACAGAATGACATGAGCATTAGGTGGACCGAGTTTACCGGAACAGGTAACAGATAATTTTGGCAATTTTCCCCTTTCATGGCCGCTCAGAAATAGACCCTAGGAAGTCCCCGAAAATTGTTCGAAAACCCACGTTTTGACACTTTTTGGAGGGACTTGGTGGGGTCCATTTGAAGAGCCTTCCAAACAGGAAATTTGCTAGATAATTTCATTTGCGAGTCGAGGCCTTGCGCCTTTAAAGCAAATGCTAGACATTCATCGCATCAAATTTCATGACAAAACTTAGATTCAAGTTGCACAGCTTTGAATAGGGTCCGAGCCTTGCGGTCATGGCACTGGTAGACTCACAAGCTACTTTCCAGGTGCACTGTGATAAAGTAGATCCTTCAGGATGGCTGAAGAGAACAATGGCACGAAATCAGATGAGAACTTTTTCAGATTTAGGATTTGCAGTGGGCACTCCTCAGAGCCCAGCCACTCCAGCTGAATTTGACAGGTTTTGTGCTCAGCTCAACAGTGGGGTCGACATGTCATTGTCAGAAGTGTCACGAGTGAGGCGTTTACATTTCGAGGCTTGTACGTTGATTGTGGCTCACACAAAGCAGCAGGTTTCATTGGATGCTACTTTGGAAGGAAGTAGGAAACTCCCAACAGCTGAGAAACAGGCGAGGCTTCAGCAACAACAGCAGCGCCTAGCGGGTGTCAGTATCACTGGTGAGCTTCAACCTAGTTATGCACTTATAGATCTGGCGGCATCAATGGTTGAGAACAATGCTGTAGTTTGGATAGCCCCGACAAAGTGCTCGAAGCGTGAAACCGAAATACAGATGGCTGCAACAAAGGAGAAGTCGCAGGTGTTATCAGTGGAACAGCAGACCATTAAGATTACAGCTGCTNTCGAAGCGTGAAACCGAAATACAGATGGCTGCAACAAAGGAGAAGTCGCAGGTGTTATCAGTGGAACAGCAGACCATTAAGATTACAGCTGCTGAGGCAACCCTCAAGGTTGAGAACAACACAGAGCTGCAGCTTCAGTGGTCTCTTCAGAGACGGGGCATAGCACTAGATCAATGCAGGCTTGTAGATTGGGACTTGCATCAAAAGTGGACACAATATTTGTTGGGACTTCTGTCAAAGCCTGCCCCGGAGGGGTATACAAGGGTGCGCATGGATCAGCTTATCAAAGCAGACAAGGAGCTTTTTCTCATCATGGCCGAGGACCACCAACAGTCGAACGAACGATTGAGTGACACGCCCAGTCCTATGAATGAGGCGTTCAAGAAGCTTATGACGGACCCAAGGGTCACCATGCACCTTCTGCCACTCCCTCACCATGCAGCAAAGTCGTCGAGTTCAACAACGACCTCACAACCTGCGGCAGGCAGGCCAGAGAAAGGCCAGCCAAAGGGTCGTGGGAAAGTGCGTAAGGAAGGCAAGCAGTCTCCCAAAGCAAAGGCTATGTGCCCAGCTGAACTCAAGGAGTACAAGCAGATGGACGATCAGGGCAGGCCAATCTGTTGGTCTTTCAATCTGAAGGGAGGATGCAAAGAACCGGTACAAGATGGCCGATGCAAGAAAGGGGCACATATTTGCATGAAGTGTCAAAGGTCGAATCATGGTGTGGCAACTTGCCGCGCCGGATCCTGAAAAACGAGCAGTGCACCTACAACAGTTTCACAGTCAGTGCTTGAGGAGGCCGCATGGAAACCACAGTGTGCCACGCAAAGCGCTGACTCCAAACATCGTGAAGCCCAACAGCCTCTTCACGAAAGTTTCGACCTAGAATCTGCAAAGAAGAAATTGCGGTCTTTGCAGCAGCAGACAGTTTCACAACCGACAGCGGACACACCGAGCGCATCGGAAATCACAGCCGTGGATTGCGGTTCTGATAGATTGACAGGGAAAGCACTTAGCAGCATTCTGATGGTCGAAATTTACGCAGGTTCAGCTCGATTGGCAAAAGCGTGCCGAAACACTGGGTGCCGCAGCGTAGCAGTGGACAAGACAACAGACAGGTCACAAGGGTCAAAGATTTTTGTTTGTGATGTCACCAAACCTGCAGATTTGGACATGTTGCGCACATTTTTGAAAGCAGAAAAAACTTCCCTTGGCTGGGTGCACTTTGCGCCGGCTTGCGGCACTGCGTCAAAAGCAAGAGAGAAACCGAACAAGAGCCTGGAGCGTGCGGGTTTCAAAGTTCCGAAGCCTTTCCGCTCAGAAGAACATCCATTGGGCTTGCCTGGACTGGAGGGCCTTGATTTGCTACGTACTGAAGCTGCAAATCATGTCTATCAGGTGACAGCAGATCTGGCGAGAGAGCTTATTTCCTGGGGCGTTTTTGTTACCATAGAAAACCCCACCAACAGCCTTTTTTGGTTGGTTCCCTGCATTGCTGCATTGCTGAGAGACATTGGCGGTTATGATTGCATTTTTGACAACTGCTGTCATGGAGGTTTTCGTAAGAAGAGTTCTAAGTTTTGGGGGTCGGAGCCTTGGTTTTTGCCCCTTGCAGCTCAATGTCCGGGAGATTCAGTGCACATCCATAAGAACTGGCATCCACAAGTTGTGAATGGAAAAGTTCAATACCCAACTGCAGAAGAGGCCGCGTATCCAAAGTTGCTTTGTACACGCATGGCAGAACTTTTTCGTGACCAGTTGCTACAACGTGGAGTTATTGATGTGGACAACTTGCAGCAACAATTACAAGTTGAACAACCGTCTCTTCATCGAGTCGTTTTGGAGGCGTTACCTCGTGGCAGAAAGTTTAAGCCCCTGGTTTCTGAGTACGGGACATACACCACAGTAATCCACTCTCCAAATGTCGAGGAACCGTTTTCTTTATTACCTCCAGGTGCTAAGCTCATCCATCAACGCATGGGCAAGAGGGGCGAAGTACGGGTTGATGGATTGTGTGTGCATGAGTCTGCACAGCAAATTCCCTTGGAAGGAGAGGTTATGGTGTCGCAGTTTGGATTGCCAAGGTCACCTNTGTGCATGAGTCTGCACAGCAAATTCCCTTGGAAGGAGAGGTTATGGTGTCGCAGTTTGGATTGCCAAGGTCACCTATGGATTTTTGTAACAAAGCAGTGCAGTGCGGGCACCCCAGAGGAATGGCAGTCCACTTGCCACAGCTGGTGAAAGACGTCATTGCAGAGAATCTGGCAATGGAACCAGCTGAGTTAGCTCTCAAGAGGTGCAGAGAGCTAACCAAGTGGACCTTGAGAGCAGAGCAGTTGAGAGCAGAAGAGCAGGTTTTCAAAAGCAGCATGCCGCAGCACTTGCAGACCCTTATGCAGAAGAAGCGTTTTCTTTTGCTACGAGAGATGTTAGAGTCGGTGAACTACCAGGACTCAAAACTGGTGGACGATATGGCAGCTGGTTTTGACATCACGGGTTGGCAGTGCAAGACGGGTGTTTTTCCGGCTTGCGTCAAAAGGCCTCAGTATTCCATGGATACGTTGAAACAAATGGCTAAAGGGCTCAACAGGGCTATCTTGAAACAGTTGTATGAGGACAAGGAAGACAAGGAACTGAGTCAGAACACTTGGATCAAAACCATAGAGGAANATGGCTAAAGGGCTCAACAGGGCTATCTTGAAACAGTTGTATGAGGACAAGGAAGACAAGGAACTGAGTCAGAACACTTGGATCAAAACCATAGAGGAAGTGGAACTTGGTTACATTT
>BGPT01003554.1:2168-15668 GCA_003297045.1 Symbiodinium sp. clade C Y103 | reverse complement strand
ACGTGTCATTGATGACTGCTCCATTGGAGGGATCAACGGCACTGTGGGTGCTGTGGAGAAGTTCCGGATCCACGCTATGGATGAGTGTGCGGCGTTCCTGGCATTCATGGTGGACATGGTGGACAAGGGTACTGCCATTGAGGGTTTGTCCGGAAGGACGTATGACCTGAAGCACGCGTACAAGCAATATGGAATCTCGGAAGCTGACCGGGATGTTATAAGACTGGCAGTGAGGAACCCAAATAGCAATTCTGTAGCATTGTTTGGCATCAACAGCTTGCCTTTTGGAGCATCGGGTTCAGTTGGAGCCTTCTTGCGCATCAGCCTAGCCATATGGTACCTTGGTGTTTCGTTATTCAGATTGGTGTGGACAGCTTTCTTTGACGATTATACGGTTTTCTCGCNGCGCTAGAATCTATTCTTCAAGAGAATTGCGTCACAGCTAAGCAGGCGGAGTCAATGCGAGGGCGTCTGCATTGGTTTGAGTCTTTTGCTTTTGGCCGCGTTGCCAACAGTGCGGTGAAGATCCTTGGTAACTTGGCTCTTGCAGGGCAGAAGCGGATTGTTTTATCCCGGACTGATGTTGAAGCCCTGAGGTTTCTTAAGGACAGGGTTTTACAAGCGCCACCTCTTGTCCTGACACCTTCTTGTTTGCTTTCATGGGTGGTCTTCACGGATGGAGCCTGTGAGGGAAGCGAGGGCAGGAAAAGTGGCGGAGTAGGAGGTGTTGTAGTGAGCCCTACGGGGGTTGTACTTGAGTTCTTTGGGGGTGTGGTTCCAGTGGAAATCATGCAGCTTCTTTGTGCCGTGTCAAAGAACCCAATCTACGAACTAGAAGTACTCCCAGTCCTTTTAGCCTTGTGGTTGTGGGGACAGCGGTTCTGCAACACACAGGTTTGCTGGTACTTGGATAAAGAGGCCAGTAGATCAGCTTTCATCAAGGCCTATGGAGCAACATCGTTTGCTGACGGCATGGTGAGTGCATTCGCAGACGGAGAGATGCAACTTCAGATTAAGTCTTGGTTCGCAAGAGTACCTTCGTTGTCCAATCTATCAGATTCACCTAGCAGGCTTGACGACGAACCGTTGTTGAAGCTGGGAGCTCTTAAGAAAGAGATAGATTGGGAAAGGGCAAAGGCAGTCTTTACAAAGGCGCTGATGGGATCAAAGNAGACTTTTCCCCATTGCGCGAAAAAAAGGCCGAAGCCATGAGTGCAATCCAGTGTCAGCTGTTTTATTCGATTTCCAAGTTTCGGCGTCGTTTGATTTTTATGTTTTGGTGTGGCAGCAGAAAACGTGGTGGCAGGCAACAGAGGGCAAGCGATGCGCGTATATAGTATATGGATATATGATATCCTGGTTCTCGCGGTTTTCCCTTAGACTAAATAAGTTACTTCTCTTTGGAACAAAGATCGTAACCTTATTTGGCGAAAGGGAAAAATGTTTTTTGTGAAGCAAAAAACATAGCGAGAATTTTTTCTTGTACAAGTTTCCTTGTGGACTGTTGCCTGTTTGACGTTTTGGTTTTTCCTTTTTGATTTGTGCTGCACACAAACCAAAACAAACAAAACAATCTTGGGAAAGAAACATGTTGATTCTGTTTCATGTGAAGTTTCCGCTCAAACCAGCGACCGTGGTGNCACACAAACCAAAACAAACAAAACAATCTTGGGAAAGAAACATGTTGATTCTGTTTCATGTGAAGTTTCCGCTCAAACCAGCGACCGTGGTGCAAAACACCCGCCCGAAATTTAGCCAAATTTCCTCCCACCCTTGGGCAGCACAGAGACTTTTCCCCATTGCGCGAAAAAAAGGCCGAAGCCATGAGTGCAATCCAGTGTCAGCTGTTTTATTCGATTTCCAAGTTTCGGCGTCGTTTGATTTTNAGACTTTTCCCCATTGCGCGAAAAAAAGGCCGAAGCCATGAGTGCAATCCAGTGTCAGCTGTTTTATTCGATTTCCAAGTTTCGGCGTCGTTTGATTTTATGTTTTGGTGTGGCAGCAGAAAACGTGGTGGCAGGCAACAGAGGGCAAGCGATGCGCGTATATAGTATATGGATATATGATATCCTTGTTCTCGCGGTTTTCCCTTAGACTAAATAAGGTCTGCTGAAGCTGGTCTGGAATGGTAGACCCCGCGCATCTTGCTTTTTCCAGGGCTTCCTCCACATGAAGTAGCTGCGGCTGCAAAGGGCTCACGTTGAAAGAAGGCCAATTGGGGAGCGCTTCCATCGGAGCCGTCAATGTCAACTGAAGCAAAGCTTCAAAGCCATCAGCCTGCTCACCATGTAAGCTCCTGTTCCGACGCAGTGATGCAAGTAAGCCATATAGTTTAGCTCCTCGCTGTCGAGCCTCTTCTGATGCAGTTGACATGTCAAGTGATGTTGCAGGGTTATCAGAAATCTGCTGAATCTCAGACTCAAAACCGGCATCGATGGTTGTCAAAAACTGGCACAACTGCCAATACCAATCCTTGAACATACGTATCTCATATTCAACTGTCTTATCATTCAGCAAGGGCGGTTTGTTGACCAACTTTGACTGACCGGTCTTTTGTGACATAATTCACACCTGTAAGGCTTCCAACTGGTGATGAACTGGGAGCAACTGACCTCACAGTTTGATGCTGGGTGCTGATGACAATGATGATAACAATGATCAAGACAAGGATGATTGTTTTGTGCGTGATCGTGATGGTGATCGTGATGGCGATGGTGATGGTGAGATCAACTTCAATTCAGTGATGTTCCAGAAGCTCTATGGTCTGACTTTGCATTGGATAAGCAGCCTCCACCACCAGAAGCATGGGTGGATCAGTTGGCAGGCTCAGTGGAAATCAACAGACTTTTGTCCATGGGTGTCCATGGGTGCCCCGCAGAAGCGTGAAGAAAGCCAGGATGACATTTCAGGGACACTGACGACAAGGTTTGCGTACGACTGGCGTGTAAGATCCTATCCAACCAAAGGGCAGATGTGGATGAGGAGGAGCAGATTTGTAGCAAGAGAGTTTGCCAATGACAAATACCATGATACGTACAGTCGGGCAACAGGACCTCACACATCAAACCTGATCCTAATCCTTTATTTGAAGATGCTTTCAGAAAGGGAAGTGGGACAGATGATGGTGCATACAATGTCGTACTTGCTGCTCTCGATAAAACATGCATTCCTTCAAGTCCTTCAAGTCCTTCAAGTCCTTCAAGCACATAATCCGCCGCACTTGCCGGAACAGTGACTTGGTGCCAAAGCGTTGTATTGGCATTTTAGAAACTATGTGTCCAAAGTTCTTGACTGCAGTTGGTGCTTGGAACAACCTTGTCTTGCAAAATGCGTGCATGGTGGTATCAACAATTGCTTCGTTATACATGTTGACGATTTGTTGTTTACTGAAAGTGTTGACTTTTGGAATGACAAGTTCTTGCCAGCGATGAAGTCTCAGTTCAATGTGAGCTTCAGTGACCACAGCGGAAGTGGAACCTCCATTTCTTTTCTCAAACGTCAATTGGTGAAGCTGGATGATGGTTTGTTGATTATCCTGGAACGACGATGGACAAGGTGATTTCTTGCTTCGAACGTTGTTTTGGCCAAGCATGTGCTCAGAAGATTCCTTGCGACAGTGCCATTCAGAATGAGGACAAGTCACAAGCCTTGAGTGATGTGGACAGCAGATCTTACAGGAGTGTGAAAGTCTTATTGTTGTACCTTGCAAGGGATCGTGTGGACATCATGTTTGCTACGAAAGAACTTTCAGCATGCATGGCCTCTCCAACTCTCCTTGCCCTCTAACATTTGCGAAAGTTGAGAGGATATTTGAAGAATACAGGAGATATGGGCATGAAGCTGAGCTTCCCTGAGTTTGGCATGTGGAAGTGGAAGAAAGGAGGAGAGAAACAATGGTTGCTGGAATCATTCGCAGATGCAGGCTGGAGTGCCAACAAACAACATTGAAAATCTACGGGCTGCGATTTCCATTTCATCAACAACAACTTTGCAAATGCCTCCAGCAGAACCCAACAAGTGATTTCATTGCCATCAGCAGAATGCTATTTTAACAGCATGGTTTCAGGATGCTCTGATGCCATTTTCATCAGACGATGTTTGGAGTTCTTGGTTGATGATGCTGTGGAGCAATGGCGGTGGACAGATAATTCTGCGGATTGCTAGACGGGGCGTTAGACGAGTCAGGCACTTGAACGGCAAGATCCTTTGGATCCAAGCATTGGTTCTTTCAAAGGAGGTGATGATTGACCAAGTTCATACGGAGTGGAACTACAGTGACATTGGGACGAAGCCATTGTCACGAAGCCGCCTTTTGGTTTTGCTCAATCAAATTGGTGCCGTTGATGCCGTCAGCAGGTTGGTGGGGGGGAGTTTCATGCGATGGCCGCCTAGATTCTAGATGTTGGGAAAGCAGGCGCTGAAGCGTTTGACCAAGGCAGTCTTCAGATTGGCCGCAATCTTGGGCCTTGAGCCCATGCTCCAAGTTGGTGCAGAAGCAACTGAGACCGGTGAAATGTGTCTCAAAGGTGAGCATTCTGCAGGTGAGTCTGGAAGCTTTTGGCTATGGCTTACAATGTTTGCAATTGTTCTTCTCTTGGTCGGATTTGAGACAGTGGTTTTCTTTGCATGGAAGAAGTTGACCAGCGACCTCACCCAGTGCTGGAACCAAGCTGCAGATGAAAATACGTATATCCATCAACAAGAGGTTCGAATTCATGACTTGCTGCAACAAGTGGACCGCCTACGAGCTCCAGTCGAACAAAGCTATGTAGAGCTTGGTGATACAATCCAAACCACCAGCAATGAACTCAGCATGATACACGACGCCTTGGGCTATCCCATGAACACTGGGTTCACTTGATTACGCTTGAGCGTGCAAACCTGGTGAGATCAAGGACGATGGGATCAGTTGAATACATGCGTTTGGTTCGACAAAGGGTTTCTCCTCAAGGTCCAGTGGATGATACAGATGAAAGAAATACGGAAGATGACAGTGAAAGTGCTGAGAGTGGAGCAGGTGAAGAAGGGGATGCTCAGATGGAAGTTGGGACGCAGAGACTCTGACAGACATGGTGGAATTCCTTCAAGCTGAACACATTGCTTGCTTGGAAAGACATGAACGTTGGGATGCAAATGCCATTCAAAATATGATTCCTTGCTTCCTTGATGACATGCGTACGAGTGCTGGAGAACAGTTGCGTGTGAGGTGCAGAAACCGGATTTCCACTTTGTTTGCAGAACTTCAAACAAAGGCAATCGATGATGACAGATGGGATAGTGCAGACAGGCACAAAGCCATCTCAGGCTTGTATGGAACAGGATAAGACCGAAATGCTTTTCTGCTGAAAGATGTGACTTCACAGAGACAAGCCCTGGAAGGACGCAGATTCAGAGGTGCAAAAGTGTGCAGTATTGAATTGAAGGCTACCAAGACTGCAAGGTGGAGTGAGAAACATTTACACCTCCAATCAGACCTTCATTTCAGTCTTCAATAAATTGTGGACAGCTGTTGGACCAGAGTGGATGACGCGCGCCCATCGAGAGGAGAGTGCATCATTTTTCATTCATGTTCACATGGACTTGACATGTGAAACGTCGAGGCCCTTGGCTGAGAAAAAGGGACGTTGCGTGCTTCGAATTATTGGCATGATTGTTATCATTGTTTTGATTAGAAGCATTGTTAGAAGTGGTTTCATTGTTCTTATTGGGATCATTGTTATTGTTATTTATTATTGTTGTATTGATTGTTTTGATTGTTTTGATTGTTTTGATTGTTTTGATTGTTATGATTGTTGTTGTTGTTGTTGTTGTTGTTGTTGTTGTTGTTGTTGTTGTTGTTGTTGTTGTTGTTGTTTTGGTTGTTGGTTGTTGGTTGTTGGTTGTTGTTTGTTGTTTGCTGTTGCTGTTTGTTGTTTGTTGTTTGTTGTTTGCTGTTTGTTGTTTGTTGTTTGTTGTTTGTTGTTTGTTGTTTGTTGTTTGTTGTTTGGTTGTTGTTGTTTGGTTGTGGTTGTTGTTGTTGTTGTTGTTGTTGTTGTTGCTATGAATGTTTTTATTGTTTTTGTCTATAAACATCATCATCTGATGAACATCATCATCACCACCGTCCACCATCATCACCACCGTCCACCATCACCATCACCATCACAATTGCCATCATGCATGATTTCCACCACCATCACCATCACCATTATCATCAGCATCACTCACCACATCAGCTACATCAATTTTTAACATACACTCACTAATAATTTGATGGACCGATCGTGGCATGAACCAGCCAAAACAACGTGTGGTTGGCACTTTGCATTTCACCAACTACCATCACAACATCTCAAATTTACGTACCTTCCGTCACTCTCTTGCTCTAACGTTGCCATTTTTCAACGCCGATGGATGGTGTGCCTGCATATTTGCATGAATATTTTTCCGAACTTAGAACTATATATTATATATGTCATCGGGGGTTGCCCACCACCATTCCCTACGATTTGAGTTGACGCTATGTGAGGTCTGATTAAATTTGTTCCACATTTTTTGCTTCAAACCCGTCTCCAAGATTGATGGCAACCACATTCTCCATAGGTGTTTTGGCAATTTTCTGTCCTTGAAAGGGAAACACTGTACATCTTAAGCATTTGAACATATTTGAATGATTTCTTTTACCGCAACGGTGTTTCGTTTTTCGCCCGGAGTTGATCAACCTCACACTGGGATTTTTTCAAAATGTTGTTTTTTGATTATTTCGAGATGAGTTGGTCTTTTACCCAAAAAAATCGGGTGGAATTTCGCTTTGTGGTGTGACATGCTGTGACCCTGGCTTTGGCATGATAACTCTCTGTAGGTTTGATTCAGAAATGTGGTTGATTCATGACAAATTGTCCTGGAGGATGGATGATGGTTTGGGTACATGCAGAATTGTGCCAGCTAGATCCAGTTATATAATACATGATTAGTACTTGTATGATAATCCAGCCACATGGGATAATCCCAATTGCGGGACCAGTGAAGGGGTATGAAATCCTGACATCTTTGGCGATTTGGAGTTCCGACATCAGCGAGCCTCTGCAGCAAACGTTTCTACCCGGCTTTGCTGCGTTGCGCAGCCGAAAGTGTAGCCGGCAGGTGGGTGCGCTGGTGGGAAGTGGGTTTGCAACAGTGAACGTTTTCTGGATCCACTTTAAGGAAAACTGAAAATCTCAATAAACTGAAAATCTCAATGAACACCGACCTGGATGGACATCCCAATTATGAACCAACTTTATAGGATATGTAAATATATATAGGATATATTTGTGTGTATATCTATATATATATATATATATCTATTTGTACATATATATGTATATATATATATACATATTTATGTACATATACATATGAGTCATACATGCGGGCTGTGATGCTCTGGCTGACTGGGATGCACCCCAAAATATATCAGTCAGTCTTGTGTGGACCAAAAATTGCAGCTGGGTCAAACTCCAATCCGTTCAAAACCCGGTTGTGTTTGTGAATTGCAAATTATTTATTTTTTTGGGTGGCACATTTCCTTATTTTGGGGGTTGTACAATAGATAGGTACCATATCATGGTGATGAAATGACAGTTCGCCCCTCAAGATTCTGACCCGCTGATTCCTTGTAGCAACCATTTGTGTTACAGTAAAAAAGGAATGCACGGTGCTCTATTTCATTCTCTTTGGAATGGAACTCACTGCTGGAACACGAGGATGTAACGCATCAGACCCCAAAATGACAATCTCATGGGAAATAGGATGATGACCACAAGTTTTTGGTGGAAGATACATGGTTTCTATTCGGTTGGTGATATTGGGTTTTCATAATCAGATGGGGCCCAAGAGCAAAAAAAAACCGATTGGTCATGTTGAGTAAGGAAACCAATGGTGAAATGGGGTACCCTAATTGTGGGCCACATCCATGTATCGATCTCTTGGAAATCATTTAGTAACCGATGTTTGCTCCCAAAATAACTGCCATACTTTTTGTGTTTTTCTATCTATTCCCACAAGGTTTTGAAGTTGCTTAGCAACACCTCGCATGGATTTGTTGAAAATGGGTATCTCGAGTTAACTGGTTAATCATGATATTTGCCATTGAAATTGCCATAAAATTGGGGTATATCACGGTATATCCCGTTTTCAGACAAACCCGAACATATAGTTTTTCATATATACCATCATACCCCCATTATATCCTATAACATGTTTGGCATAGAAAACCTTCTCAGATATGTCATGTCCTTTTATTTGTTGGCAAAACCCAGATAATATACCGACATTATATTCCCATTGTGGACCCATGATATGCCTATAAAATCCCATTATTACATCCCTGTTGCATCCCGACTGAAATTATATCCCTAGCAGTATCCATATTATATCCTTACTATACCATTTCCATAAATTGGTAGAATCATTCCAATCTTTAAAGCCAGATATTTTTTTGCAGATAATCTCTCCCCGGTCTGCGTTGCTCAGGTTCCGCGACTCTAGAGTCGCGGGCCCCCCCGCTCTGATGCCGCGAGATGGCGAGGGCATGCGGGCCACCGAAATTAGCTTCCTGCAGGAGCGATTCGAGGGGATGTCATAGGTGGCGAACACCCACGAATCCCAGGTTAGTTCACCCTAGCTACACGTGGATTAACCCTACTTATCCCACTAACAAAAACAGGGATATAACCTACTTGGTAACTGGGATGACCCACCAAGGAGGGATGTAAAAAGAATATGGATGGAAGATGAACGGGATAGAATGGAATATTAGAATATTTATAGAATATTAGTGGATACACCCTCTGGTGTCAACAAACATGGCTAGCTACGAAATTCCTTAAGTGGAGGTTTATAGCTGAGAAAATTATCGAACTAGATGGTGGATTTTTCAGCAAGTCATGTTTGATTACGGGAGGGTCGGGAGGCTACTTGGGATTTAATGGGAATACAACGAGAATATAATGCGAGTAAACATAGTTGAATATACTGGGATATGAACTTCCCCTCAGATTGAACACTCCCACGAAACTATGATGGATGTAGGGGGAAAACAAACAAATACTGAGACCATTTCGGAGTGTTCAATATTGGGGGGATGGGATTGGAAATCCACAGGGTGATACACCAGTTTCGGTAGCTAAGTTGGTTTTCCGTGGTTCCCCTGTGAAACTCCAATTCAGGTGGCTAGGAGTTGACTTTATGGGGATCAACTCTCTAGCCTTTGGTCATCAAACATGGCTGGAAAATCATCCATTTATTCATGGTTTTTCCATTTTTAGGCATGGAAAACCCGTTGCGGTGTTTTTTTTAATACTGCAGGGTAAAAATTGGGGATGTAATTAGTACTCAAGCATTTGCTGATTTGAACTTTAAGAATTGAAATCCATGATCGTCGCCAGCAAAAATGACAATTAGTGCATCCCACTGGGTAAGTTGTTGATAAGTAATAAATCAGTTGACTCGGGATATCTTGTATGTACATACATAATTACAGTATAGATCAATAATTGGGCGAACGAAAGTTCTTGTGAACCACCTACAATTTCAGGGTCCTAACAATGGTAGGTATCACTTTATTGTCAATGTTTTTTTTCGTTGCTGGCTTAGATGGGTATGGCTCAATACTATGTACTGTACCTCCTAAAATTCATAGTTGAACACAAACACAGAGAAATTTTGTGGTGTCCATTCCCTTTTCTGACCCATAGATAACTTGATTGGGTCAGGCTGAACTAGATCAGGCCTTAAGCCTGTGCTAGACTTGCTAAGTTACCAAAAATTGAAGGGTAGAATCGACTGAAAGTGCACAAACGCCAGGCCATGATTTCGTGTTTTTCGTCACTTTCAATTCGGCAATTTTGCTGCTAGCATGATGCCTGAAATCTGCCACTTGTTACTGCCCTTGGAGCCAAAATGGAATTCTGATGCGTGGTTATTTCCGTGAGGAAAATTACTGAAAATTATACAATTTTATATGTGATCATCTTTCACCACCCTCCATTTTTAGACATCCTTCTTTTTTCCATTTTTGTGGCATAGATCCCTATGTTGTTGAAATCCTCTGATTCCTTGAGGGATCCAGTTTCAAGCAATTGTTCATTGCTGGGGGGTTTGGGTTGGTGGTTTTGGATCCTCAAATTACCGCATAGTTATCATTTAGATCATACAGAGGATGAAAGAAATCCTGCACCAGATGATAAGTGGTTTATCCCATCATTTTTTTCGGTTTTCAACCATCCAAGGTGTTGCAGGATGTTCTCCATGCAGCTCCCAAAGTTATCGAGCCACCCACCCCCCCAAGACTGAATTTAGATGATCTAAGCTGGCAACGACAAATGCTCCATCATTTCGGGGAGATGTTCCATTGCTATCTCTCATTTCAAGACGCTAGTGAAATGATTGGCGAAATATATGATCAGAATATGAGTTTCCACCATTTCTGAGAATCCTCTGGTAATCCTCTGGTAATATGATGGTTAAAAAAACCTTTTATTATCATAATATGAGTTTCTAGGTTTTTTATTCATCCTCCATCCACCTCTGGTTGCTGCCAAGCCGCAGGAGCAGAACAAGCTCGTTTTAGAAACCCTCGAGCGCGTGCGGTGCCCAGTGGCTTCAGGAATCCCACCAGTGACCTTGATACAGATACCACACATACATTTGCTATGCTGCATAAGTAGATGAATTAGACAAGATACGATATATCCATCTATATCTACAGATCTATGTAGATAGATTTATCTATTTGAACGCACAGACATACTTTGTACATAAACATTTGTACACATATACATGCCATTACAACTTATCTGTAGTTTTGTGGGAGTGTACATAAATCTGCAGATAGACATAAAACTGCATACATATGTATATATATATATATCTACACATTTGTCAATCAATCAATTGAGCAAGCAAGCAATCAATCTACCTAATGATCTAATTGTCCGCCTATCTATCAACTTCCCACCAGAATCTAGTAATTTATCAAACTATCCAACTCTCATCAATCAATCAAGCAATCAGTCAGTCTATCCACCCATCCATCCATCCATCCATCCATCCATCCATGCATCCATCCATCCATCCATCCATCCATCCATCCATCCATCAGTTTTCAATGAATCTATCCATCAACCTAATGTGATTTTATCTAATCTATTCTAAGTCCAATCTAGCCTGGTTTGATCTTATCTAAGTCTGATCCAATTTGGTTCAATCTAATCTATGTCTAATCTTATATGATCCAATCTAAGTCGAAGTCTAACTCAATCCAATCTATCTCTCTACTTGGGGGTGCATCCTAATCTTGCTTTGGCAAGCATATACCTTCTTTTGATTTTATAATCAGAGATTATTTTTCCTTCTTGCTAATTGTCTGCCAGATCCAAAGCTTCTTTTACCTGATTTTCATCTTCATGATTTATCATAAACTTCCTAATCATACTCAAGTAAGAAAATATCAAATATAGCTGTACATGTATTCTCTAAGCTTTCGGCGTTTTCATTCATAGCATATTTATTTATCCCATGATGCTGTTTCTTGAGGCATTGATGTTTTTGCAAGATTGTTTTTCAAGTATATATATATATATATACACAGGTATACATATTTGAACGATGTTTATAGACAGCTCTTTGTTTTTACGCAGTTCGCAAGTGGGTAACCATATCATACCCCAGGTTTATATGGCTTTTGTATGGCTTATATCATCTGGATTAGATGTGGGTTATGTATTGGGATTACCACTGATCCTGGGTCCGGCACATCCGCGTGGACGCAGGTGGAGCAAGAACGGGAACAAGCTCATGAGCAGATTCGAGCCTGTCAGGTGCTGCGGGGATAGATTGAAGAATTTGCGAGCTCAGGTTCTCCCAGGTTCTCCCAGGTTCTCCCTCCATATTTTGTTGTTTTAGTTCCATGTTTTTGGATATGAAAGGAAGATCATGGGGGTATAACCTACCATTTTGTGGGGATGTATAGGGGATATAACCAACCAACTCGGGTTTGTCCGGAAATTTAAGGGTTTTCGCCTGAAATTCCAATGTTTTTTTTATTTTCCCGCCGGAACTGGGGGTAGCCCATTTTTCAAAGACGCCACCCTTTTGGAGGTTGCTACCTGGTCTATTTGGGGTTCCAACATAACCCATGATACTGGGATACCGATTGACCAGCATGAAAAATAGGAAGGGATAGGGGGATTTTACCTGCAACACCGCAACCTGGCAACGGAAGATCCCATTCTTGGGATGAATGTGCAGTTTTTTCATTGGAATGAGTATTCCAATCCTATGAAAACGACATTTGAAACCTGGAAATGAGGGAGGTGTTTCCACCGTCGAATTCACATTCTGGAAACGCTTTTTGGCATCCTTGTGCGGGTTGCTATATGGGTGTGTCTGAAAATAGGGTATATCTCCATTATTGCCATTTAATAGGGATAATGATCATGAACCATTGGGTTTAGGGGTACACTATTTTCAGACAAACCCATATTTTAAAGCCTGTTCAACCCTATGCCGCACGGAAGTCGCGAGGATCGCGATGCCTCTCTGCGGAGCGAACTCCAGGCCATTAATGACAAGTGCTTTGGCAGATGTTTTTTTGGGATGATGGGGGTTTAACCATGCATATATGGACGTTTCATATCGTTCAAGGTTCTTTAATGATATCTAGAGGGAAAAAATGAGATTGGGTTGGGAAATGGGTTAAAACGGTTTTTGACTGCGAAACACATGGATTTAATTAGGGCGAATTGGGAATATTTGATGGGGATTTAAGTAGTGATATGATCAGACATTATCTTAGTTATTTGGCCATTGTCAAGTGACGCGGGGATGACCATGGGGATTTACCAACCGTTGCATTTTGGATTAAATTTATAGATATGGGTATACATATATACATACGCCAATATATGCTTTGAATTGGGTAAATTGCCCAGTCATCAATCCATTTTCATAGAGATCTATATACCTGTATGTTTGGATTCCTATTTTCGGATGGATGACCATATGTATTTATATATATATATATTTCACCTAAAATGTAAATATTTACGAATCAATTTGTAATTTGTATGTGTATATCTATACACCTATATATGTATGTATATATATATATATATATTGCGAACGGGGTCTAGGTGGGAACACAATACCACATAGCCCTATATAGGAATCACAGGGAAGGAGTCACACACGCCATGTACAGGTTTACACTCCATCNGTGGGAACACAATACCACATAGCCCTATATAGGAATCACAGGGAAGGAGTCACACACGCCATGTACAGGTTTACACTCCATCGGTGTGTTGGCTCAAGATCCACAAGATTGCAGGCTCCATAGAGGAAAAGGGTGCCATGTGCTGAGCTTTCTGCGCCGTTGATTCACTGGATATCGAGGCTAACCTTAGGGAATTAGCTGTTCACAGGTTATCAGCCGTAGCGCCTCCTACGGAGAGCTACGTGCGTGGGAGAATCGTGGAA
>BGPT01003553.1:11264-36490 GCA_003297045.1 Symbiodinium sp. clade C Y103 | reverse complement strand
ATCTATCTATCTATCTATCTATCTATCTATCTATCTATCTATCTATCTATCTATCTATCTATCTATCTATCTATCTATCTATCTATCTATCTACATATGCTCTGAAGTAATTCCATCAGCAAATCACTGTGTATTTGCTACCACATGCCACACGCCACGTTAAAACAAACTCAGGTCGGGACCACCAAGGTAATGACCACCATGATGTAGAAGAGCACCGGTAGCGCTGCCATGGCATTGCGAGCAGCGTGGATCAATAAGCGAAAGGTTTCCTGGAGGCCAATCAAATGGGGGTTTGGGGTTGTCCCAGAAGGTAAATTATATACCTGATACGGAGTTAAGTTCTATGGACACTCTCAGGGGAGATTCGTTTCAGACTTTCAACCGAACACACAAAAAGGATGGCATTCACAAATGCTGCCTGTAGAGACTAGGAATCAGCACGTGCCAAAGAATACTCTTTGTCACTGATGTCTTTTGATGCCAGCGTTGGAACCAGTGCGGTGTTCATCAACCATGCTTTCCTGCAAACAGTTTCCCTTCCCTGAACATGACAAGAAACTTAGTAGAATGTAGCAGTTGCATCGCACATCATATCTAACACCAGGCACTGCCATTTGCCCCAATGCCAACTGACACAACATGCAAGATCATGCAAGAATATGCAAGAACTGTTCTAACATGTTCTCAAACCATCTGTGACACAGCCACATCACCACATCAGCACGGCCGAGGCTCGAAATAGCGAAGGAGTTTCAAGAAGCGAAGGATTGGGAGGAAGAGCAGAAGAATCAGCTGGACATTTCCTAAGCGAAGGTGGGAGGTCCAACCCAACTCGACTTTCTGGGGAAGTTATAAATGAACAAACATGAAAATGTGTTTTGATTGAAACATAGGCTATCCATGGCTATCCCCTGATTGCAATGGATGATGATCTTTTTCGATTGCTAAAATGTTTATTTTTTGGGGCAGGGCCCTGTTTTCTCAAAGACTGGGAGGGGCCCGGAAACCAAGTGAAAAGGTCATATATTGAAGGTATTGCATGGTATTACCGTATTACCATTTTGAGACAACCCCAAATGATTAAAATGCGTTTGTAATTGGGTGTCCCACCAAACGCGACTCCACATCCACGGTCGAGCGACGCTTCTCCTGTAGTGCGGGGTAGACCAGGAAACCCACCGATGCGCGGAGCGGAAGATCCGCGGCGGAAAAGAGGTCCTCAGTGCTGCTACAGGCCTTTCCTGGAAATTGGGGTGCCCGAAACCCATTGGTTTTCCACCTCAAGAGGATTCTTTCTTGGATGATTCTTGGTTCCAACACCATCTGATTCTTTTTGGGTTGAGGGCACCGTATTCCTTTAAGGGATCGTAGTGAGTCAAATGAACATCACTACACCGGGTTGAACCTTGCAGGTTTCGAAATGCAAGGATCAAAGTCTATCATCCAACAATGGCTTGTCAAAATATCAAAGCTAAAGCCAATGACAAAACAGGTCTGCCCGTCTTCTGTTGCTAGAAAGCTTGACTCCTGTTATTCACATGGGGCTTTCCTAAAATGGGGGTACCCAAAAATGGATGGTTTATAATGGAAAATCCTCTTAAAATGGATGATTTGGGGGTACCCCTATTTTAGGAAACCTCCACATGGATCAAACGTTGAACAAAAATATGGTTCCTGGTGGCCCCGGAATTCGGAATCCCTTCTGACATTCCAAACCACCCACTCACCACCAGCGAATCGCCTTGAGATTCATAGATCTTATCAGGATGCTTAAAAAAAAATAAGTTTGCTTACATATGTTTACTAGCTCTCTAAAAAGGTACATTATAGCCATCCCAAAAAAAGATGCGAGTGCTCTCTTCAGTGTTTCCAGGACCAAGGAACCGCCCAGTTCAGTGGATCTAAAACCTGAGCAGTGTGGCTTTCAGTGAAAAAAACACCATGAAGAATAGGATTAGAATCATTTTATATAACATGTATTATGAAGTATCAGTTATAACTACCATGAATCCTGGTTGACCATGGTTAACCTACTTCTAAACCAACTTGGCTAATTGTGGGATCCACCTTGTAGCAAATTACAAATAGGAAAATCAATTCCTGAGACCAAACGTGACAAGAAAAACATGCTGCCTCTGAGTTGCGGCGGATTTCAAACAAAGCAATTCATGAAAGCAGTGCCTACTTTACCCTGTCATCCCCAGACCAACTGGTTAGCTGATGAGTGCCATAACCCCGTTGCTCATGTCATCGGAAGGTGAGGAATTTCTCCAAGCAGCATAGGATCGTTTGGAAGGTGCTGTCCTGGTAGATGCAAAAGCAAGCCGCAGGTGATTGATTGGAGGGGGGGGGTCGTATCCAGCTGTGTCCACTTGGATGTGCGTTTGACTTTCTAGTTACTAGGTGGGTAATGACCAAGTGGGATATATCCCAGCAAAACAATGGATTCTTGACCACTTACAAACTGGGATGTGCCCAGTAGGCGCAATGATTGAACGGAACAAGTAGTCTTGAAGACCGAACGGAAAATAATGGACGAAAATGTTGCACACATGACAAATGATACAATTTCAAACGGCATCACATGACCATGTAAAGCGCCTTTGCTACCTCCGCCATAATGAAGCTTTGCTAGAGTTCTACCACTGTGTTTGGCTACACCAATGGATGTAAGGGGCATTTATTGTCTATAAACAAACAGAACTATTCTATATACGCACACAAAGCCAAAGACACTACAAGCCAATCCATTGGTACCCCAAAACGAGAGGATACACTATATCGCTGCGCAATTGGTGGCTCTATTTTGCAGGCGTTTTGGAACTCACCAAAACACATCTGAACAAAGAACATCATAGGATTCTCGCTCCAACAAGCTTCATGGTTTAGTTTCAAGTGAAACATGGCCTCTCATGTGTCTGTGCCAAGCATTTTAGTTGTTGCGTGAGATATGGTTCCTTTAAGAAATGCCTCTGGTGATTTGAATGTTCCGGACCCCATAGTGAGTATGGGAAACTGAACCCACTCCACCACCACAAGAAATGGGCCACCCACTACTTTAACAAAACCCATAGGACGTTGATAGTTGGACGTGCATCCCAGGAATCGCAAGTGGTTACAGGATCGGACGAGCAGTTAGGATATGAAAAATATAGTTTTGCTTTATAACATATAAACAAATAGATAGCTCCGAAAGGCCTTTCAAATAAATCGCAGGGCACAAATAGAATATAAACAATACAAATAGAATATAAAAAACATTGAAAACAAACAAATCTCATGAAGATTCATCCTTTTCGCGCGTGTTATTGGGAACCATCATGACATGGTGGCTGCAACTTGCCGCGGTGTCGCACCTCAGTCTTCTTAGAATATCAACATAGAATTGTATGTTTTTGTGTTGTGGAATGCACTTAGAATATTTCTTTATACATCTTTATACCTTGCAACAGTTCAGCCAGTCTTGTTGATTCCAGGGAGAAGCTCTTGCTATATCATATATCGATTTGGGTGTCTTGTGGGATACGGAAAATCACCAAAACAGCAGCCAATGTGCGACAATCGTCAAAAGAATAGCATTTAAATCAAGAAATGTAAAGCAAATGAATGATTTGATTTTCATATCCCCGATCACATCTTTGGTTCTTCTATGTTCTTATTTATTGTATCGGACGCGCCGTTATTTTTTTCATATTCTATGTGTCCATTTTTATGGGATATTCTAACTGCATTCGTCCGACCAAGTCATCATAAGCCAGTTGTGAGATATTGTGTCATACATGGGTTATAACATGTTACAACATCTTATAGCCAAGTGGGACCAAGTAGCACTTTTCCATGGCAAGCACCCTTCATAGGTCGGCTCAAGGCAGCCCATTCTTCTAACTGGCTGGTTCCAAAACTGGCTGTTTCCCACTATTTTCCCAATTGATTCCCAAGAAAAGCTAAACAGGAAGCCATGATTTAGCCATTTTGATGGGAAATGCCCCGCATTCAAACCTGAACTTTCCTCACTGCTGCCCATGGCCAAGGATGCCAAGGGGCGTGATCCGACATACGAATTCCACAAAGAAGACCACATCGAAGGTGGTTTCCACGGCTGCCGCCAGGTGGGCTGAGATGACAGGCTCCTGGAAGCAAACGAGCCTTGACAGTATAGCAACGCCCCAAGTCAAGATACACACACACACACACATATATATATATATATATAATGATTAGTATTATATATTATATATATATGTATTATATGGTTACATGTGTGTGCAATATTAAAAACATATAATATACATAGAATGGGGTTAAAATCTGAATTGAAAAATAGTGATGAAGCACTTCTCTATCATTTGGGGGGTCAAAAACATGGTTATAGTATTGACAAGCCAAAGAAATCAATGACATTTTAAGGAGTTGTCATCAGTTGTTACCCCCTCTGGTAAACTAATATAACTATGGAAAATCACAATTTTCAATAGCTATGTTTGTTTACCAGAGGGTATCTCTCCATGTCTTTGTTCCGAACAGCCGCGCTGCGAAAAACAGGGGCCTCGCCAGTCTGTGCCTGTGAAATGATCAAGCCAACGATCACTGAGACCTCGCAGGGTGTGTCAAGCACTGGGAACGAGTGGCTGCTGTCCCAGAGTCATTGGATTGGTTAAAGGGAAAAATCGCAGGAAACCCCTATATTTCATGGGAAAATCCATGGTTTCCTGTAGATTTCCCCTTAAACCAATCCAATGACAGAGGGATCATCTTGCCATTTTCTCACTGGGGCTATTTGAGCGTTCTTGAATTCACAGCATGTAGAAGTATATACATCGTATTTGTTATACATCTATGCACATATACAACTTCAAGACTTTGAGATTTGTCATGGTTTGTCAAATCACTGCTTTGGCTCCTTAGGGCGCTTATTTACTGTAATGGCCTGGGGCCATGCCCTTGTCATCCCAGCATTGCCAGAAAACAAACAAAAGAAAACGGTGTTGAGAAGTAGAACACCCACATCTATTAATCTATTCCAATAATTACGCATGCTTTCACACATGGAAATGCCATAAACACCAGCAAAATAGCTCCAACCTACAAATACCCTAAGTACTTACATTACCCTGCATTTGACAAATGCTGAAATGAGATACAGTATCCCAGTATCTACCACATAGAACATGTCATGATATCATGCATCGTTGCAGGTAGCATGGCAAACACAATGACAATCACCATGTCTTGGGATGGACTTGAATATCCTTTAATATCCTGAAATGGTCAAGTTATCTATATTATATCAAATCGATTAGATTGTGCAGTGCAAGGATTATGCCCGTAATGGCATGATATAGACTTGCGTTAAATAATGATTGGTATTGTACTGCAATGTCCTGGTGTGGTTACCCTCAAGTAATCAAATTCATGGCAATGGAATATCAACCATTTACAGCTGCCTTTCCCTTTAAAGCCTCCAATTTGGCCATGGGATTTCCCGGCTGGCCATGCAATGACACCCCTTCCGGTTCCGACTCCAGGGGCACCTTGAGGAACTGAGAGATCCAATATGCAGGTCGGCTGGAGTCCTTGGGCTATCCATGGCTATCCCATCCAATATACCCTCTGGTTATTTAACATAGCCATGGAAAATCCCCTATAAATGGAGGTTTCAATGGGAAAATCATCCAAAATTAGCTATGTTCCATGGCTATGTTAAATAACCAGAGAGTATATGGTGTATATGATCTGCATTTCACCATTGAAACTTGGGATCGAATGGATACGGGTATATGACTACTGATATGATATATTTGGATGATACAGTTTGAGTACCAACTCAGAGATATCAAGTTCATCCAAAGTGAGCCACAACTTGCCACGAGGATGGTCTGTTGTTGGGGATCCCCTCGTGGGCCAGCAACAAAATTGGAAGTTGAGCTCATTAACCTGATTCAAAACGTCAAGTATCATCAAACATCTTTGATTTGTTCGCAATCTCTATATAAATGATAAATCAATCAAGCACGTTATTCTCGTAGGATCTTTTTTCTATTTTTGAGACTTTTGGAGAGTTGTGACACAATGGACTACCGAAAACACGACATTTTCGGGAAGAACATCTAACGAGGACACGCAGCAGCGTTCTGGGGAAACAACAAGTGGCATAAGTGGCACGTGTCCAACACATGTCTACAACCCCTGAAAAGGATAGAAAAGTAATATCCTTTAACACCCTACTAAAATAGTGAAACAATATTGGCGAAGGGGGAGTTACTGAAAGCATTCACATGCTTGTGTTGCTACCATCAGAATCCGCTCAGCAGGCGGACCGGTACACACTGTGCCACCCTTCAGCATATGTCAAAATATTTCAACCAGCAATGAAACAATCACAATTTGAGAATGGAACATGGGACCTTCTTATTCTGATTGGAAAATCGCTACGTTTAGTAGGTAAATCGTCTATACAGTCTATACATGGGCCATCTAAACCATCACAAACTGTTAAATTACCAGAAGGTATAGCCATTCAACGATGATTCCGCCAAAGATCTGGGTCATCCAAGAGCTCCCAAAGGTTATCAGCACCTCGGCGCGCTGACACGAGGGCTCGGGTGCCCGGGTGATATCGGGTAGATCAAGGGTTTTGACTCCCAAATATCAATAGTTGTTGCCATTAATGTGGCCAACCCAATAATAAACCAACCATTTGAGGACGGTTTATACAACCCATAAAAATAGTGATTTTGGGGATTGTTTATGGCATTGGGTTTGCCATGGTTTACCAGATCATCCATCATTCTCCAATGACAGAACAGTCCCAAGCCCTTTTCCAAATGGGTTTTTGCCACGCCACTCAGCACAATAATAAACCTCCAATCTTCCAACTGCAGATGGCCTCTTCCACCCACTCCCGGTTAAAATGAGGATTGTTGAGTACTGAGTTTACCACTTGCTTTGAATCCCCTCATCTTCCAATCAAGAAACATGCTACCCTGGAGTAGTCTCGCCTGGCTAGCTGCAAAACCACCCATTTTGTTTGATGATTATCCCAGTACAGATATGTTCCCATATTTTCGCTGGTGATTTCGCAGCCATCATGCTGAAACAGCAGCCATGCTGAAAACAACAAAGCTTAATCTCCATGAATTTCCATGAAATCCCCATTTCTACTGGGAGTTTTTCCACCTCCCCTTGACCGGCCCTTCCCAAGTTGCAGCCGAGGGACGACTTCGATCACGGTTCAAACGCATCAAGGGTGGGGCGGAGATGTCCTGCCAAACTGAATTTTATCAGTGGTTTTTCATAAGTTTGATAAACCATATACAATGTATACGAGCATGAATATATTTCAAGAAAAGTGGTGCATAAATCTATATGAATCTATATGATATCTATCGATAAATTTACATAGATGTATAAATATATATATATATATATTTGCTGTCTGGGGCTAAGCCACGTTATCCACACATATATGCAGGATTCTAGTGATTTATCGTTGATTCTGATTTTCTTCTCGTTCGAAGTGACTCTATGATTTGCTCCAGGAGCATTTTGGGCACATTGAGGATCGGCCCAAAAGATAAAGCATGCTCTATATTCAGTATATGTGGCCTGTTTTGCATGCACAAACCTGGATGTTTCAATCGACATATCTATTCATGTTGATGAGAAGCTCATGTTGTCCCATGATATACCCTCTGGTAAACTAACATAGCTATGGAAAATCACCATTTTTAATGGGAAAATCCACTATTTCTATGGCCATTTTTAATGGCAAACTGTTAGTTTACCGGAGGGTAGATGTCATAGCAATCGATCCCCCAACTCAACGTCGTTGGTTTCTACTAGTTGCATCCAATGAGATATCCCCCATTACTATAATGGTCTATTGAATTATGGACATTTGTTTTTCGACCATTATGACCATAATGGGGGATTAATAGACCATTATAGTAATGGGGGATTAGTATATTGAATAATAGACCATATGTTTGTCCTTTCTCTAGAGATTGTTCGTTAAATCCCATTGTCATCCATGAACATTGTTTTAACCACCACGTATTCACATAAATTGCTGCTCACTTTCAGCCAGTTTCGATGTTGCATCAACATACCATCCAGTGAAATCCGGTGAAACTTGGCCTTGTCCGAGGCTGTAGAACTTTGAGTGTTAAACACCCACTGGGTAAAGCAACTTGTAGAACTTAGACAACCAAGCAATACCAGACTTGACCTTTAATACCATACCACCCATCCAGTTGCTTATACCTTATACCTACCCCATTGAATCCCATTAATATCTACTTGCATTAAAAAAAAAAACAGCTAAGCTTTCCCAAACCCATAGCCATAGCAGTGTCCTGCGTCATGGTCTTCGCCTGCATCTGCCAGGCGGCTTGGAGGTCCATGGCGACGCTGCGTTGAATCCGTCGACCTGGGAGATGTGAAGTTTTGATGGGAAAACGCTGGGAAAACCCTGGGAGTGAAGTTCCAGGAAGTTCCACAAAACTTCAATGATGAGCGAGGGCGACACTAGTTGTATTGAAGGATACCTGATCCATCCTTAGCAAATTGGATGATCCAAGCGGCGGTTCAATTTTGCGACGCATGTTGCGCCAAGGGAAAAGAATCCCAAGGCCCGGATTCCAACCTAACATGATTTCACATATAAAAATCAACATAGTTCGTACATGTTCCATGAGTTTCAGTGGCCATGTGCCAATCTGAAGAATGTTCGGGCTGAGATGGTTGTTCACATGCTGGATGGGCGACTTTGCAAGGTGGTGCCCCTAGTTTTAAGGTGGCCTATAAACCCATACAACTATGGTTATAATTTGTTTTAATTTGTCAATCCTGGTTTCATGTCCAATGTAGCTTATACAGCAATATACACAATTAATAGTTATATAACCCTGGTCAACCCTAGTCATACAACATTATATAATCATCGTTCCCCTTAGTTAACCATAGTTCCAAGCACACTTCGCCAACTTTGGCACCCAGGGGCCACCGCGAAGACTGACATCCTTGGAACCCACTCGGGCCGTGTTCAGCCAGCGGCTGCTGGTGGCTTTGGAAGGCGGCCTTGGGGCGTGGAGTCAAAAACCATAGGCATGTCACGGCATTACCATAGGCATGTCATGGCATGTCTATATACTGTATGTCCTCGAGATTTAAAATCCCACTATGTCACACATAACGTAAATGGAGAAGCTGTTTCTTGTTGTGGTGGTTGCCAATTCTCTGAAAACGCGATCTCACATCCTAGTATTGCAATATATTGACATTAGACAGCTGGATATGAAAGGACATCCACTTGTCCATACTTATCCTAATGTTTTTTTCGGGGCATTTTCTGAATTGGCTTTGCCACAGCTTTTTGTAGGTTAGTCTTATCACTCTTACACTCCTATCATCTCTTCTCACTTATCTCCCCCTTTTCACCGTTGTTGTTTGTGTCGTTGAAGCCATTTCCGGACACACCATCACCAACAGATTCCCCGTCTCACCTTGCCCACGAACTCAAGGAGAAGTTGGAGGGCCGCCGAGGCTTTGGCCGTCCAATGCTGTCGTCACTGGGTTCCACATGGGAAGTGGATCCTGGTTTCGGGCTTTCGGTGTTCGGGCCGCGGCTTGAGATTCGGAGAAAAACAACAACAAGTCTTCAAGGTACATGAGATGATGTGATTGGATGGGGCAGTGACATCACGTTCGAGACCAAAGGGATGCGTAGGATATATGCACATGCAAACAAATACATTATTGAATGCGTGACCTTTTGCCATCAGCACTGTCTCCAAGCACTCTAATTTTGTTGCTATCGCAAATCTTGGGGCCAATTTGCCGGGGTATTTGCTGATTTTATCCGGGATGACATTGAGAGGGATACGGTGAGCCAAAGGCTTAGCAACCTGTTGGCCATCCCATTCATATTGAGGTGTGCTTTGTGGTGCGGTTGAGGTTTTAAAGGTATCTTCCCACGATTCCAGCATTGATAGGCTCGATAAGTTGGGACTTAACCCATACTAACTATATATGGATATATACCCACTTAAGATTGGAACTGCACCCAAGTGATCCCAAGTGTCATCTATGTAAAACTTTGTAAAACCCATGTGCTAAGCACTTCGTCAACCCAAGGTCCATCAAGCTTTGGTAACCCTGGCTACCCTGGGTATGGTTGATGCCCCCAGAGGGCATCTTGTGGGAACCGGGTCCCGATTAATGTTGATACACCAATAATCGAGCATTCCCAATTTTACAATTGGCGCTGTAGACCATCAAATATGGGTGGTTTTTCATTGCTTTACTTACTAACATATGTTTCCGATTTGACAGCACTATACGGGATCTTACTATTGGTTTGACCACATTGCACCACTTGAATCGTCAGGCACTGTAGTTGTCAGATTGACATTGAGAGGGCTGGGCGCTGCTCTAAAAATAGCGACATCTCAGTTCTCAACTTGAATAGTTTCGAGTCTGTAATTCCTGCACTCCGCCTTTTGTGCAAATTTCCATAGGATCCCGTTTGTATCAGGACTGAATGATGCTTACAAATCAGGGGGTCCTGGAACTTTCATTTATGTCCTCCTTCAGTTCCATTTACAGCGCTTGCAAATCAATAGGGGTGACTAAAATCCATCCACACCGATTACTGCTGATGGAAAACTTTCTGCACCCATCCTAGCTTGGTAGCTTTCACTGTTTCCAAGTGGTGCCACATGCACTATTTCCAACTATCTGCTTACATCCGAAGCCAAATCGGCAAACAACCCTTCAAAACTTGGCTTGGCACAGCAAATCAATCATTCATGAAAGGAAGGCGCAAACACCAGCAGCTTTTCTAGGCTAAGCTATGGGGTTAAACCAAGTTGCCGGTTGGAAGCACAGAACTGTGATGGTCAGAAGTCCTCAGGTGGCACTGCCGCTTTGCCAAGTGGGGAGAAAACCCTGGTTGCGTTTTGTGTTTCCTACGTTGTCACATTTTGCCGAAGTTTTACGCTTGAAATGTGCAATTAACCTGGCAAACAAAAGTCCCAACTGTCTCTTTTACAATTTGCTTTAAGTTCATAGTCAGCTCTCGCGAAAGGGAGCGGGAGCTCACAGAGTATGGGGTTTATCCAAGATAGATTTGCATATAAATATATACATATATATATATACATATATAAATATATAAATATATATACATAAATATATATATATATATATACATATAAAAATATATAGAAATATATATACATATATATATAAACATACAGTATATACATATATTGTTGCGAATGATTTTCCCGAGGGATGGTCCTAATCTCAAATTCTCAAACATCCAGGATTGGAGGCGGGTTGGCCATGCTTCCAGTCAACAATTGCGGGTCATGCTGAATCTTTGTTCATCTTTGCTGGGTGCTTAAAACCAACCAAAACACGGGGTAAAACATGGTTTTTCCATGTTTTGTCCCAGCCAGAAACCTCCATTTCTAGTTGTTCTTCCCAATCTTCCCATACGTTGCCCATTTTTGCCCATGATTGTCTCAAGAAAACCCTGTAGGAAGCGTCCCATGGCGCCGGGATTTATAAAACGCCCAGCTAGGCGACATCGATCTCCACGATGGACGCTGCAGCCTGGTGGCTTCATGCCTGATGGAGGGCATCAAGGGATCCGTTGTGGGTTATGGCTATGGCGACCCAAATTATGGTACCCAAAAATGGTCATTTTCAATGGTAGATTAGTATAAACCAAGCAATTATAGGGTTCATAATTTTGAGCCATACCCATATGGGTTCAAATGGGTTAGTGGCTGAGAATGGTCAAAAATTCATGGCTAAGAATGCTCAATGGTGGTTGTTCATGGTTGTCAATGGATGTAACCGTGGTAAGACTCGAATGAGTTGGGAGATAACCTCGAGAACTATGGTTTCTTGTTCAACTACAGCTGGACTAAAACTGGAACTGCATCCCGAAGTACTTGGTGGTTCACCCCACTTAGATCCACTCAGTGGGTTAGTTCATCATGAAATAACTCCACTGATCCGGTTGAACCAACCCACCAGGCAAGAAAACCGGGATATTGAAGCTGTTTACACGTCTTGGAACATCTCTTGAATCTCGCTTTTCTGCACAAGTTAGGGCCCCTGCCTCTCTGACAAACAAGCTAGGCAGGAGTCCACCTGAAGTCGGAAGGAACAATTGTGGTGGAGCCATTGGGTTGTTATGCGCTGCACCAGTGAACGCACCACCCTTTGCGATGGCATCACCAGCAGCCAAAGCAATCTCCATAACAGTTGAAGGTCCCAAGGTAAACTGGTCCAACTGGGCCTTGCTCATGTGGCAGAAAGCCTCAATGAGTCACTAGAGATTGATTTCCCTAAACATTCATGGAAGTATGAGGGTGATCCCCAAAAAAGGCAGCCCCTTCACAAGAATTATTGAACCACCGTTACGAGTGGGGCTTATTAAGCAACTTTGTTGGGAGATCGCATGTTTTGGGCCCTACCTGCCCTGTTTCCATGAAACATGGATCCATTTCACTTCGAAATCTCGGATTTCTCAACTGATTCACGCCCATTTCGATGGTTTCCCATCAAACACATCACAATATTCGATTGTGAATCATTATCCTTAGAATGAAGCCCATAACATCAAAACACCTCCTAATGGAAGCATATGAACATAACTATATTTACCAGGGTTTTCATAGTTTTTTTCTTCATGGCAACTACTGCAACTATGAAAACAAGTGACCACACTGATGGCCTTTTACCTATTATTTTCATGGTTATAATTGGGGTCCTGATTCGATAAATGGGGCGACTTACTGACTTCTAGCTGGTAAAGGGCCACAACTATATAATTATATCTGGGTAAATTATAGTAATTCACCAAACTGAATTAAGGTGATTTTGGGATAATTCCCCTTTATATACTAACCATGGATATATTCCAGTCAGGTCGCAGTGAGGTCGTGGTAATTTACCCAAATAGATGGTGGATGATGGGGTATCATAGGGATATCATGGAATATTCATGGGACATGAAAGGAACATGGGATATTTCCATCTCTGCCTGCTCAGAGATGCGATCCAACTTGGCTTCGATCTCCGCAAGGCCGGGATGCGTCTCGCTGGCCTCCTCGATCCTGCAAAGGTGTGTGTGGTAATATCACCATGAATGGGATGCTTACCATAAGAAATGGGACTTTAATGGGATTTAACATGGTGTAACCAACCCAAATAAATGAATAGTGGATATCACCACAATATTACAGGTGCTAGGAAATGGAGGAATGTGATGATTAACCGATGGATACAGAGGTACATATGTATATACCATATTTTCAAATAAACCCATATGCCACTACTGTTTGTATATTGTGGACATTATCACATTATGCTAATTCTATTAATGTATAGTGGCATAAATCATAGGTGTATCACTGCAAACTATTCAAGGCATTTGATATGTGAAGATGAAACAACAAAAAAAATGAACAAAAAAAATGGTCCAAGACATTTGTACCTTCATGACCTTGTGTGGCAAATGGGCCTATAAACTCGATCTGGTCAACTATGGTACGAGTACTCATGTTTGATATCAGTAGGCCAAATGATTTGTATAAACTGATGTTGGCACCAAGTCAATGGTTGGGCAAGTTTCATGTTTGGGCTTTTTCCGGAAAATTCCATGCCCATATTGATGGCTAACTGCATCTATTTATTAGATGACAAAAGTATATAGATGGACATTTGCACAAATACGTCTTCCGCTCAAGCATCCAAACAAGCAAAGCAGTGCATATTTTCATAAAAACCATAAATAATCAAACACTTCTCATATCACTATGTGTATATATGTTCAAATTAGTTTGTCTGAAAATAGGGGCACCCCTTTCACGGCGACTCATTGTGAATCTTTGTGGATGATACATACATACATTATATTACATTAAAATCAATATGTCCCGCTTTAAGACAAACCCATTCAATGGATATTTTTCCATTGATTCCTTCGCCAATCTACGTCCGAGGGTCAAGTTGGGTAGCTTCATCGCACCCAACGCCATGCAGCGGTGTACGGCCCGATGCGGCCCGTCCCCGCAAGCAAAAAACGCTGCAAAATGCACAAGAAAAAATGCACATCATCTACATACTACCACCGGAGGAAACATCACTCCATCCAGAAGATGGATAGCATTCGGAATATTGTAATTAATTACGCAAAGAACGATTCCATGACCCCCACCAAAAAAAAAGAAACCCTCAATTGAACACGAATCCGTTTTAATCATCAACACACATACACCTGTACATATTACACTGCGAACCCCTGTGGCCCTTCTCAACCCTTGACCCAGCAGTGGCCCATCCCGAAGCAAGCCTTCTTTTGGCACCGCAAGTGACGGCAAAAAAAGAACCAAACACGCCCAGGATTTATGACGTGTCGGTGGGTGAAGTGACTAGGTGGGTGGTGGATCCGGAATTTCTGCGGTATATCACGGTATATCATCTCTCGGCAAAGTGCAATAGTTCACAGCTGAAATGGTTGCCTCTTCTCGGACGATTCCCAGCATTACCATCACTTAGTAGGCTGGTTGTGACGTTGCTATCATTGTCCCTGATATTGTGATACACAAGTGATGTGCGGTGGTTGTGGTCATCTGACTTTTTTGCGCCTTGGATGTGGAAATCAATATAATATATAACTATATAATGTAAGAACCAACGGATGATCAAAGACTGAAAACACAATAGAACTGTCAGTGGCTGAAAGCTGGCACATTGGATCTTATAGCTATGTGAGCTCTCGAGCTTTCGCTTGGCGAGTGCTTAGGGAGTCTCAGCTACTGTGTAGAGGGGGTAGGGACAACTACAAAACTCTCAACGCATCTCAAAACAGTATTCAGGATGTTGGACACCTTTGTCTTTGCCCATATGTATATATATATATATGTTTCATTATTTCTATTTCTTACTCTTCGTCCTTCTTCTATACAGCAGTTCTTTTCTTGACCGTTGTTTTGTCATGTTCGCTTCCTGTTGCTCTTACCTTAACGGTTGTTGCATGTGTTTCTGCTGTTCACTACGCTGGATACAATTTCATGACTTAAGATTTGCCATGACGGAACCCCCAGGCTTCATCAGCAACAAGTGCTGTGCTTCCTGAGGGTTGCATCATGGATATTTGTGTGGATATTTGTGTGGGTTATGTAATGTTCTTGATGATTTCAGGTCATCATTGGGCTTTCTGTGAGCTCTACCTTGATGTCGCTGTAGTTTGCCCAAGTCATCATCGTCACCCTACAAACAGGTATATGGTATATATTATATACGGTATACGGTATACAAAAAAAAGTGATGTGTTCAACCTTCCTTCCAAATCCAAAAAATCGACGAAGCATGGGAAACATCCCTTGCCGCAAATCATGACTAAGTAAAGCCAAATTCCTCCACCATTACTCTGGATCCCATCGGGTTTTCCAACGTGTCCCTCACTGACTGATCTGGCGTTGTTCAACGTGTCGTTCCTTGCGCTTCACGGGCCAAGTTATCCAACCAATGGGGCATCTGCGCAAGTTCTCGGAACTTCAGAGACAGAAATACACCATGTTTGGTGTGTGTGATTCTCCTCTACTCATCATCATTTTCATGTCCCTCTCCCTTTCTCCATCGCCATCTGGTTTGATTTTCAGCATTTTCACCATTTTCATCGCTAGCCAACAAAACCGCATTTCTGCCAAACCCCATCACACCCCCAGGGGACACGAGATTAGGATATCATGGCAGTAACCGTCTATGAACGTTGGGGGCCGTTGTTCAATAGAGGACAGGGTCAACTTATGCCTGATGCCCTCAAACTTGAAACCTCCAGAAACTTCCAAAAACCATCCAAAACTAACGCTGCTTTTGATATCTGACATGATGGTGCTGGTCGAGCAGTTCAAGCCGTACTGTCGCAGTAAATGCATGCAGCTGCGTTTGCCTAGCCTTTTTGGCAATTTGCGGGTCTGCTCGTTTTGGATTTTTGTAATTTTACTCTGTATATAATATGCTTAGTTGTTTTTCTCCAGATAGCCAAAGCCATTAAAAACAAGGGAACCCGACTAAAACCACATAAAACATCATAAAACTATGCATGAAATACCATCAAACAATTGTGGGGATTGCCCCCCAAGGGCAATCCCCAACTTCAGGTGGTAGAAAAGTCCACCTAAACAGAACCAAAATGTTGGGCTGAAGCCAATGGGATAACAGCCACTGATGAAAGGGAAAACATGTAGCCCTTTACCAGTCGCAAATGGTTTAAAATATCATTTCATCAATGGGGTTATAGTTATCAGTTATAACTGACTTGTAACTGGTGGAGGGCCAGAAGTGTAGTCAACTTGAAGCAGCCCCCCCATGAAGCAACCCCACATGTGTTTCTCAAAAGGAAGGACTCACAACATGGTGGTGATTGTTTCACAACAGGGAGCTGGAAACATTTCTTGACAAAGCAACACGTATTCTCTGGTAATCAAACATAGCAATGGAAAATGGCCCGTTCACGTCGAATATCTACCTGACATGGTGATTTTGTTATGTTAAATTAACGGAGAGTATTTGAAACCAGCAGCAAAAAAGAAATTGTTTGTAGGGACTGCACTCTGCAATCCAAATTAAGGACCTTCCGCTCGTCCGCGGCACCAAGTTTCCAAGCGCTGCATGGCTGCACTGACGCCTGCACAAGACTTCCTCAGCTGATGGCAGAAGTTAACAAATAAAAACATGATTAGCAGCATACGGTACGGGTCTCTGGCTTAGAATGGCTTGCAATGGACCCACCAAATTGTTGGGATTCCTCCCGCCCGGGAACCAACAAAAAGTTATAAGAGTTTGCTGACATTTTGCTGAAATTTCCGAGAAATTGGCTAAAGCACCTAAGCTTACAAAGTCGCTGGTAAATGAACAAGACTGCAATTCCTTGATACATAAATGGCTTTAAATGGGTCAAACATCGGGATTGTTGCCAAAAACAACTACAGTTATATGATGTTACATTGGCCTTTACCATTTATATAAGAGTCTTAGAATGGGCTTTAACTGGAACTCTACCTCATGATCCTCGTTAGAGATACATCCTTCCCACCGATATTGCTCATGGCCCCTCTGCAGCCCAGTCTAGAGAGGGTAAGTGAAAAAAACACCGGACTTTACCTGCAAAAGAAACACAAAGCACTCAACACCCGCAAAGACTTGCAAATCCCATAATAATTATGGTGTTTGGTCTGAGAAATCCTGTCGATGAACCTTGCAATGCCTCTAGACGGGTCAAATTTCGCAGAAACCAACGCAGTTCAAGGTGGCTCCTAGGGGTCGCTGAGAAATTGAATGAAACATTGAACTTATCCAGAACACCAGGAAAACAAGAACTCCGGCATATTATGGCATATTCTTATATTCCTTGAGATTGCCGAAATGATTGATTTCTCATTGGCAACATCAAAGAACTCTGTCACAGTAATTTGTCGCCAGAATTTGCTGAGAAGTCTGGCTGTGGAGATGTCTTGACATAGAAACTCATAGGCCACTATGAGTCCTGGATATCTTGGATACTTTGGTGGATTTTCTTCTGGACTCAGGACTCACCCAACAAATTCTCGAAGTCGCCGATGGTTTTCGATGGTGAACTGAGATCGGACGAAGTCTTCTGGATAAATGTGGCGCAAAAACTCGTCATACTCAATCCAGCCAGAACCGTCGTCATCAAACCTGAAAGAAGGACGCAGCTGTACGTCGTCAAAAACGGTTTCATCATGTTTCATCTTTGCTGATACTAGTGCCGTCCGTACTCGAATTGAGTGAAAGATCGACCAGATAATTCATCATACAATATATGCATAATGCTGGCACCATCTAAAATATCTAACCACCTTGGTACATTTGCATTTGAGCACCTCGTTTTCCAATATGTTGAACAATTAAGTCACTTGATGCAGCCGACGGGCCCCACATGAAATCGCCCAATAACTGCATCGTTGTTGGAACCCTCTTGCTGAGGGTTGTCAGTCACTAGTACCATTACGTCGGGCATCTGATTTTCACACCATGTTTGATAGTTTTATACATTTAATATAGTTTTTCCTGATTTCCCCCAAATTGAGACGCAATCGCATTGTATTCGATCGTTTTGGGGTCCCGATGAATTATTCGATCTTATTCAATTATAAAATACCCCAAACCCAATTAATGACACTGCGTGACACTGCGATCCTTCAAATGACTTCTTGTCTTGCCCAGTCCCCATCCTGCGGCATGGAAAATACCTTGTGCTGTTGGCTACACTTGGAAATGGCTCCATCATCTTCATATACTGTATGGGGCATCAATGTCCAAAAACGTGAAGCTAAAAAGTCGAGATTTTAGCACCCAACAAATTAATGTGAGACATGAATGTCCAAAAGCATTAAGCCAAAATTGAGCGACTTTAGCACCAAACCCCCTAAAACTTTGGGAATCAACAAATGATATGCGCACCACACCCAGCTGTTCCCAGTTCACGCTCTGAAACTGCTGGAACAGTTCCATGGCCATCTTGGCATCAATGCCTATTCGCATCTGTCTCATGAGTTCCAGGAACTCCTGGTCAAACATTGTGGGCATGTGAGCATGTTTCATATTTTTTCTACATTGAAGACCAATTCCTGGGTGTCAACTTTGTGGGGATAAACAGTGAACGACTACTATGCACAGATTTTTACATATATAACATATATGTATTTGATCTGAGTCGACCTTGCAAGCAAAATCCCTTGCTTTGTCAATGGAACCCAGCAGGCCCGTCCGGCATGTTCAAGCTGCCATCACCGTTGCTGTCCACGTACTGGAAGAGCATGCTGAGGCTACTGGAATCGTAACCCCACTTCCTCGACGCAAGCAGTTGCCACATCATGGCGATGCCAAACCACCAATGCTAGGGCTTATTGTGGAGTTTTTAACCAATACAAGTAAAACCATGTCGAGGGCTTATTGAATGTTGCGGGTGTCACCTTTGGAGGGGCTGGTTGAATTCCCATGCAGGTCAACGCTACCGTCGTGATGAACATATAGGAAAGCCATAGAGCTTCCTGCGAATTTCATGACCATTTTGTACTTTGACTGCATCACCCATCCTAACTTGATGTTTTTTCATCCGAAGATAGCTGTTCGATTTGCAACGATTGAAAATCCATTTTTCAAAAATAAACAGGAAACTCCAAGACATAGAATGACATCCCAAAAATGCCAACTTTCACAACTTTCAATGGGAGATTCATCTTGCAGGGCCTCATTTGTTGGCCATCATGGGGAACTCCTGCTACTGACATTTATCAAGAGACTTCCACTGGTGGAATATAAATATATATATATATGTATATACACATACATATAATGATATACATACAATTACATGCATATATATGTATATATATGTATTATATATATATATATCTTGCATTGCTGTTTCGTAAATAGTATCCTGTTTCTATTTCCTTGCAAAAAGCTGCATTCTAAGTAGCCCGCGGATCAGTTTAACACAGTGCAACCGTGCCAAGCATCTCCAAACAATTTTTGGTTCGGTTGATCAACAGCACGTGCGTCCTGGCCTTCCAGCTGGACGTAAATTCATGGCCTCATGGCGGCTGACTTCGGCCCCATTCTTTGAGACCAGCAAGGCACATGGAAAATGGCCCATTTATAATAGATGACTTACATATGATGATTTACCAAAAGAGAATGGTGATTTTCCATAGCTGCGTTAAATAATCAAAACATATCAAAAAGGGAATCCATCCTCTGCTTGGATCCAACAATCTTGAGCCACTCCTACTTACAGCCATTGAAGGTGGAGCTTTCAGGAACAGAAACGGGGAGGTCAAAGAGGAACCTCCGGGGATATGCAGCAGTAGTGCTGCCTAAAACGTTCCTATCATCAACATCATCAACTCATTTCTCCTTCTACCATGTCTTTCACCCTGAAGTGGCTGTGTATGTCTGTGTGTTCATTGAGCATTGTAGGGTATGATTTTCCTGCTCCCAGCTGTTCCTCCAAAAGGCGGATTTCCATGGATTTCCCATTGGGAAGCGCACAAATCACATGAATCCCCTGGAAAACTCGGCTTACACAATCAAAGCTAGCCCGCTGCATCGCTGCGATGAGGCACCAATGATTCCGACAGGCAGAGCCAGGAACCAAACGCTCACCTGAGACTGAAAAAACCGATCCCAGTCACGGCCCTGGGAACTCCTGGGACACATGAGAGGACCAGCCGAAATAGCCAACATGAGGGCATGTTCAAAACAAAGACATTATAAAAAATGATAATCAATGAAGAACCTTACATAGAAGAATCCCAGCAAACACCTCAAAGAACGAGATCACAGAAAGGCACAGGAAATACACAAGCGAGTGACAAGGAAGGGTTTCAAACGACAATGCCTGCAACAACATCTATATTATTATATCGGGATATATCGGGTATCTATGCTTTAATACCTGTTGTGAGACATCTTATTGGGATCTTCGCAAGACACTTCTTGCATTGTCCCAAGTTTTCGATCTCCATTTTTTTATCATCTCCATGTCTTTACATCTCCATTTGAAAAAAAATGCAAAATCCTTGCAAATCATCTCCTTCGGACCCCTAAATTTGTCACGAGACCCTGGCATTTTTTTTTTTGCGTAGAGTGAAGTGGAATTCATCCAGGGTACCTTTGCATACAAAATTCCCTGCTTCTCAAAACTGACTACACTGCTGGCATCAAATCATATCAAAATATATCAAATCCCTGCAAGACCTTCCTGACCAAAATTACCCAAGATCTCTAAATCACTTTAATCAAACTTTAATCACGCTTGAGCAGCAAAAATCCCATGAAACCTCTTCAAGATCTCCACCCTGGTCACTAGCGGCTTTAGGACTCGCTGCGAGTAGCAGGCTTTATATTTTATCAAATTGTATCACACTATCTTATATTTTGTATTACATAAGTATCTTATATTATGTAATGTTTTTGAATCTCATAATACATCATATTATCATATCAGTAATATAACAGAACTATATCGTAGTAAATCAAATCATAATATTCGCAAAAAAAACATCCATGCACGACCCCCACCAAATCTCCAATCTCCAGATAAGATAGATAAGATTTGCATGGGATCTTTGCAAGATCTATGTGCATGTCCTTAGTAAGATGCCTGCAAAATGTACATCTAAGCAGGCAAAGGACTTCACTACAGATATGCCTGAGGCATCGTTTGCATTATCCAATATGTTAGAGACCTTTGGAAAGCATGCCACATCTTCCACGCGGCACGGACTGTAAGAGCAACCGCGCAAGAGAGAGAGAGGGAGAGAGAGATAGACAGGGCGAGAGAGGGGAGGGGAAGAAAGCGCCGGACTTGCAAACAATACTTGCTTGGCACCTGCTTTTGCGCAAGCCTGCGCAATCGAAAGATGCAAGCTGGCACTATGAAAAACCATTCTGAAGTCCCAGCAGGCAGGGCCCAAAGTACTACGCACGAAGCACATAAACACTACACAAATTCTCAGCATGACCGCGTTTGGGAACATCCAAAGCAAGCCGCCAAAGTGAGCGCCGAGACAATGATGTAGCCTGGCGAACGCAAACAAGTTGTTCAGTTCACGAATGAAGGAATGCAAACAAAAAAAACACTAAACTGGCCAACTCTCATATCATCATACCTTGACGGAAACGATCAAACAGTACCGCATGACACCCCAGCATCATTTGGTGAACATCAAGCTGTGATGCTCATTCCTGAAGCCAGCTCACCTCCAGTGCTGCGGGGTACGTAATCCCCAAAACCAACCGTAGTCATAGTAACCACCTCATCAGTGCAACTGCAGGACAGGCTCAGGACAGGCAATTTGGATCTGTCACATCACACCAAGGCAATTTATCGTCTTCGTATCTCTTCAACACTAAGAGCTTTGTCAAAAGGCCGGGGGTCAAACTTGATTAAACCTTGCATGGTCTTGTATTGAAATGTATTGGGAGTGGCTTGGCCACGAGGATGTCGCTTGAGAACTTGCATACCCAGGGTGAACGTTTCTTGCAAACTTTCATGCATCCAAGTTTGCATCAACATTGAACTTGCATGGATATGTGCTGACTTTATGAACAAATCGTACATCAGGATACTGACATAAACAGTTTCTTAGCAAACTGTTGGAACAAAACAGTTTTGTTCGCGCCAAAGCAAACGTTCGCCCAAATATTACACCAAACAATGTTACTGTGCAGGAAAACATGGGCTATACGCTGTGATCTTTACTTGATTCTTCCGAAAACTCCTGGACACCCTAGCAACACAAAAAATAGGGTTGAGGCGGTTTTGGCGGGTTTTGGTCTTCGTGTTTCTTGTCAAATGTTTTTAATTAGTGTTTAGGGTTTTTGGGGTTTGGAGTTTGATGTCTTGGATAATTATATAACCATGGTCCCTGTAATGAGGGATATGAGCATGTCAAAGGATATGCCAGATCCGTCAGTGTATGTCGCTTGAAATGGAGCCACGGTATCTTGAAATGACAGCAAGGTAGGTGAAACATGATGACACTCTGATCCCAAAACCGTGGTGTCAGTCGTGATGGGAAACAACGGAGATCCGTGATTAGATTGATCATGACTATATATCACTATCACAAAGATGTAACGAAGAGAAACCTCCGGGCGTCAATTCACTAAAACCGTAACAATCCAAGTGAACATATCGCCATTCCACGAATCCAGGTGGTTCCACTTTTTGGAGCTAGGGGGATCTAAAATCAGAACTGTACTTTTCTTTACCCAGGCCTAGGGGCCCCCCGTATGTTATTCGTGTACTTTTCTTTTTGAATGTTTTCATATTAGTTGTAGAGGCTATGTGGGATGCAACAAGATATAACAAGATGTACATGATATGCCTTGCAGCACTAAGAACCCTAGACTGGGGTAAGAAAGTGTGTCAGTGACTTGTTGCTGGTATCAATGAAACAGCATGATTTTGTATGAAACTGCATGTCGAGCAGGAATGGTAGGTATGTTTAGGTATTTTCGTGCATTTTCCATATGCAGACACAGCTTTGATGAATGAATCACCCTTTGATCAAGAACACATGACATGGTGTTTGAATGAAATGCTGGAACCCTCAAGTCCTGAGAAGCCACGCAGAAACCATCACCACAGAGAACCCTCAATGCAAGCCCGATGAAGCCCGCCATGACTTCAACAGTGGCGTCCCAGCATGGTGACTGCGACCAAAGTGCTGCCAACCAAATGGAATGCTGAATGGTTGGAATGTTGTTTCCCTCCGCCTTGCAGCAACAAGAAAAAGTACCCACGAATGTACCGGCAGAGAACGAAACTGCGAAAAGGTTTTGGTCAAAAACGCTTGCCTCTCTTACTTTGTTCTGGCTGTTCGTCTGCTCAACCGGATTGATTCCATTGTTGCACATGCGGACTCATAGATATCCTTCAAGAAAGCTAACTCATGCGTGAATAAATAAATAAATAAATAAATAAATAAATAAATAAATAAATAAATAAATATATGCATATATATCTAGAGAAATATCAAATATCTGATGGTAAAGCCAACCAACATCAACCAACCTAAAATCATGTGAAATATGTAATATACGTGAAAATACACAAATAATGATCTACTGCAAACTACGGGATACCATAACATTGGAGTCAACCAGAATTTGGGCACCAATCCACACTTGACTTTTGCCCTGCCACAGAGGTCAAATGGATTCACATGGATTCAAATGGTGGGAATCGCCTTGAGTGTTTACTTGTTCTTCTCAAAGGTGGGGGTGTGCTGAGAGGCGATTATTCATAAGGGCATCCTGTTCCCAACAACCTGCTATTGCTGGGTTCCGACTCAGCAAGAGGTGTCGTCAAGGGCTAACCCGAACGAAATGTTACAAAGACAGGGAGGGAACTGAACAAAATTGACGTCAAAAAAGGCAAAATACAATACTGATAATGTCTGACAATAATGCACCCAAGTCTGGATTTCACAAGCTTCACACCTGTTTCATCTGGGGCGTCACACTTCTGCATGGTCAACCTTTTTGCAGCCAAGTTTCGATGTAAATCCCTGTGGCGCTGAACAGTACCAGGACAGCCATGAAGTAACTAAGGACTGGGAGCGCCTCTATGGAGTTTTGGAAAGCCACAATGAGGAGACGAAAAACTTCCTGCACGCTGCGACCAAAAAGCACACAGCGGCACACAGGCAGTGCTGAGACTGTCATGTTTGGGGAACAATTGCGATTTGGAAGCGATTGACACCAACAGTCTTCAACCTTTTCCTAGTACTGAGCCGCGGCAACAGCGCTGGTCAGGATTGCAAATATGTAGTTCAATCATTAGCCCATTCAACTAAACATGGTGACTTTCCATAGCTGCCATAGCTTGCCACAGCAGGTATCTCTTGCAGCTCAGGCGCAAAGTAGCGCAAGAGCTTCAGAAAACGCACCAGCGGCAAAATGAGACAAAGCCCCGTCTCCAGGCCCTGACGGAGCCAATCTTGGCCCCGAAGATCGGTGCATTGGTTTGATATATTCATGTATAATAGCTGTATATGTTATATATACATGTATAGATGCAACGCACACACACACATGTATATATAATTATATATATAATTATATATATATACATACAGATATCTGTATATATTATTGCGGACATTTGCGGACCACGAAACATGAAACGATAAGAATGGACACAATTTTTCCACCATCTTACTCTGCCAAATAGTTGTCCACTTCCCTTTTGATCTCCAGTTGGGGAGCGCCACTATCAACACAAACACAATGTTGAAACCAACCAAACGAGCTACACTTTCCGGAGCCAGTGCTGAAGTCTTCCGACACAGCAGCCCCATCCCCATGCCCAAGGTCCAAACCTCCGACGTGGTGACTAGCGTGACGAAGCGGAAGGGCAGCGCGCATGCAGCGAGCAAATCGGCCCAGTTCAATGGATCTTTGATGTAATTCACCTGCAAAGGCTAACACTTGTAACACCTGGACATGGGTATCATGGGTCAGATCTGTTGTCTCTGTCGCTTTTTTGCCCTAATGATCTAATGTAAAAAACAAGATGCAGCCCACGAACCCGAATGCTCACACGAACCTTCTTGACACTCCTGACATGACACTCTTGGGAAGACATTCCTGGGAGACACTCT
>BGPT01003553.1:458-10498 GCA_003297045.1 Symbiodinium sp. clade C Y103 | reverse complement strand
CGCGAAAGTATTGCGCCTGCCACACAAAACGACTTTCGACACGTCTTGAAACACATTGGAATGTCACGAAGTGCCACGCCTGCCACACGAAATGACGTTGCGACATGTCTGAAACGTCCAAAAATGACCTCCTTTGCAGCTTCCCCCATAGGCANNNNGGACGGTTGCGGACGGTTGCGCAACGTCCGGCGAACACACCCTCAACCCCCAAACCCCCAGAGTGAAACGGGAACCCTTGCTACGCATTCGGGAAAAAGTAGATTGACAGATGATGGTCCGTTCTTGATATCATCCATTTTTGGGGTACCCGAGATTAAACCGTGTTCACATGGGTCAAAGAAGCATAGGGCACATAAATCATCTTGTATGCATGGCAACGCAACTGACAATCAGCAAAGAAGATCAAAGAAGGGGTATCTACAACTAGCGACCCGCACATACAAAACTACAAAAAATGCAATTTAAAATGAAGGGAGGGGTGCAAAAGCATCATTTTTCCCAGAAGTACTTCCATCATTGATGCCGTTACCTCTATCCCCTCTTGTTATAATTACATATAATTACAATCTTTGTTCGGTAGCACTGTCGCACATCAAACCAGTAAAAAACATTTATTTCCTATCACAAATACCTTGTACATTACATTCCTTCCAACTTTTTCTGGGGAACGCTTCACTTCACACTTGAAATGCCTTTTCTCGACTTGGCTGAATGGATCTTACTGTAATTGGATCTTAATTGGCTTGTGCACCGCCGGATGTCTTTTTCCTTGCAACTTACTTCATGGTCACACTTTCACATTCGCCCCTCACGGTGTAGAGAAGTTCATCGCTTGACTCTGCAAAGCAGCCTTGTGCGGCGCAATCCGCAATATCACACACCGCTCCGCCCTGCGGCCCACGCAGTAGGCATTTCACGGCTGCGTGCAGGTACATGCCATCCACCAGGGATTTGGGCACATGCCCCGAGCTGGCGCCATTCTTCATGAGATTTTCCAGAAATGCTTCATCATCATCGGATTCTTGGACCAAGTCTTTCAAAGAAATATTGCCATATCCTGGCTCATCTCTTTGGGTTGTTGGGGAACCAATCATCTTATCTTGAAGGGGATGCAGAGTGTGAGAAAAGCTTATGTTTCAAACTTCCAACTCAAGGTAGATGAAAAACCAATGATCTGCCCTCATTCCGGATTCAATTTTCACAACTTGAGAACTAATGAATGACATGACCAGTATCCCATCCCGTTGTACTGGTGGGATCGCAACGTTTCCTACCTGCATATATCTACGTGCAATGAATGTGTTATAAAAATCCCCAATAAAGTAGCTAGGATATAACCGCCTTGATTTAATCCATCCAACGGGGTATTGTTCACAGATCACATAAGAAAATAAATATCTACTTTGAACCCGCCTGGCACGATGTTTGCCAAGTGTGCGCACCAACTGTCCGAAAGCTCTTCCAGGTATGTGAAGTTATTCACCACTTGAGCTCGGTTCTTGAAAGAGTACCATCCGTTGACATAGCAATACAAGTCATCCTGGGAATCCGTTGATGCTGTGACTTTGTTTAATTTTATTTTTTCTTCTCTCTCGTTCTCTCTCTCTCTCTCGTGTTTTTCTTGATTTGGCTCTCCATTGCAAACAAATGAAAAGCCAAGTCCATGGTGCTTATGAAAAATACTAATAAACATAAACAAACCAATATGCATTATTCTTGCATAGTTTGGCGGTGCTGGTGGCTTAAGCACCTCAACTTGAAGAGTTTGTCATCATGGAAGTCAGGGGATGGGAAAATCAAACATCATCAGACTACCCTCTGGTAATCAAACGTGGCAATTGGAAAATCCACCATTTATAGGGATTTTCCATGATTTTCCCATTCACACCTCCATTTATAGGGGATTTCCAATTGCCACGTTTGATTACCGAAGGGCAATCCTAACGAGTCTAAATGTCACACCCAGTGTCCAGTGGATAGTTGCGATTGCGGATGGCCACACTCCGCCCATCAAAGAGTTGCAACGTAAAGGGTGTTGCCCATGTCGGAGTCAACACGGCGGTGTAGTAGCCATTGAACAGCGTCGCATAGTAAAGGGCACTTTGTTCTCGGCGGGTGATGGCACATCCGCTGGCCCAGTAACCTGCGAAGCCAAAGGTGCAGTAGCCATCTCCGCCGTAGCGAGCGACCACGTCGGCGATGGGTTGAACCGCTTCCTGACTAGTGACGTTTGGTAAACAAATGCCACGAGTCACGTTGGGCGTGACATTCAGCTCGTAGAAGGGGAAACCCATGGTGAAATTCGGCTCATTGGTTCTTTGGGTCTCTCTCTTTTTGGTGAGTTTGGCCGAGCTCAAATGGATTTTGGTCTGCAGCAAATGGCAGGCCAAAGTCTCATCTACAAGAACATCATTCTGGCCTTGTGCCAGGCACAAAAGAAGTGGGAGGACGCAAAAGGCACGGAACGCCATCATCAGGGGTTTCCGATGGCTGGAGCCGAATCAGAACATCAAGGGTCGGACCTGGAAACCCAATGAACGTACTCAGGTGGCTTATATACTGGCCCAACATCTAGGAAAAGCAAGTGAAAACCGCAAATCATGGCATTTGATTGGGCCCCAAACATTTGGCCAGTGCATCATTGAACGTGAAAATGTGTAATGCTTGTGCCAGCCTCGGCTCGGAGGGTAAAGGTTGTAAAACATGAAAGGTCAAAACCCTGCTAAGGACACTTAGGATTAGAACAACCCTGCATGCCAACATCTTTCCAGCCGAAGCTTGAATCAATTCAAGTGGGACTCAAGCAGGTCGTCAATTTTACCGCGTTTCTGGCTAGACATTCTTGACTTGTATATACCGTAAAGTCTTCTATGGAGCCGGAAAAGGATAACATGTAGTTGCATCTATTTCTACCATCGTGTGTAAATGCGCAACGATCTATAGAGGAGGATCCTCAAGTTCTGATTAAACATCAAACGATATGTATAGTGTATACTTGTATGTGCAATTTCACACATACATATATATATATATTTATACACATCCACAGCTAATAACATATCTGTATATAGAGTGTATTACACATCAATATTGATGTATCTTACAGATTGTTACAGGACATATAATCAAGTGTAAAACGCTACCAACATGCACCACAAAACACATCAACAGGGGTTTACCGCTCCGGCCAACTCGAACTTAAGCACTCCCACCCCCATGGGCTCGCACCTTGGAGGGTGTAGTGACTGACCGCAGAAGCCTCCCGATTTCGGCGACTTAGCGGATTTTTTGATTTAGTAATCAGGAATCTTAACAGCGATATTATTTTTTTGAGACATATGCATTTATAAATATATATGTGATAAGCTCTATATATATATAGGCAACATACATATATCAAATACGATCAATACCTATATATTTTACATAGTTGTATATATATATATACATTTGTCAATGAATAGTATCATAATGATGGTATACCTACTGATGACTATCAAACCAAAACTGCACCAGAAATTCCGACCGCTTCTGACCACTCCGTGGAGATGCTGGCCCTTGAGCTGCCTACCATGAGCACATTGACATGCTCCTTCAAGGAGATGCCGGACAGTTCCAAATACTTTGAATGCAAAGCTGCAAAACCTCTCATGTTTTTTCCTAGCCCTAGCGGCCCAAACGCGCTTTTTGTTGGCCCCTGATTTGCTACCAAGACACACTTCAACAAAGAAACAGCTGTCGACCATGATGTTGAAAACCAGCAGTGCAGTGCCATCCATGCCTGGACCAACCCACCAACACCCCGTAGTGAGGTTCATCAACATCAAGCCGGTTAGTCAACCCCACCGAAAAATGCTCTATATATAAATATACATACATATACACTATGTTGTACTCATAATATGCAGTCCGGAATAATTGACGGAAGTAAACGCACACATTTTCAGGAGAAGTATTTTGACACTACCAGCCAGATTGTGGATGTGATCCCAGGTAATATATGGTAATATGACATATCACCACCAGCCAGCTGGTGACGGGGGCCGAGAGACGGCTATTCTCTTTGTCAACGAGTGCGGCATAGTCCAAGGAAACACTCAGCAGAACCAACAGCTGAAGGGCCCAGGAAATTGCCCAGGCCAGTCCTAAGATGTTCTCTTTGGAAAGCAAAGGTATAAGGTGCTCCCCCAATGGTATCCCCCAACAGTGGAAGGTTAAGCGCGGGGGCCGTAGTCATCCGTAGTCTGCGAGTGGAGTGTAGCTAAAAAACTCTTAATAAGGCCATCATATCCATCATTGTTGGCGCTGTCCGGGGATGCCTCAGCTACCCTCAAATTCCCCCCCCAGTTCGTTCAGCAGTAGGCAAGCCCTGATAAGCCCTATCTTAAGGTCATACCGAGTCATACCATATGATCTATGTGGCAACCATATAGCAGCCCCATCAACAGCCCTTGCAGCCAAGGTCGAGAGGAGTTGGGATCACTCAGTGTCTCCCAAACACGCTCCCTCCATGTCCGCCGCACCAAGCCTCGAGGTGGGCCATGGGGACTGATGCCCAGCCTTTCACATACCTCACTTCTGGGGTCCTGGAAATAATGGATGACTCCAACTCAGGTGCCTGAGTTTATTCCCGGCAATGCAATCGAGAAACGAAGCATTGGATGCACTACGGAAGAATCACCAGTGTCTGCCATGGCCTTCGGAAGCATCGGCTAAGCATCGACTGAGAGTGATATATAGAGTGACTACTGTACGATGTGGGCATGCAATCTCTGGCATTTGACCTGGCAACGACTGGCAACGACTTGTCAGCTTTCCCTTGAATGACTTTAAACTTATCATATTGGGTATCTGTGTATATAACCATATTTCGTTTCAAGCTTTTAAGAGTTTGATGTTTAAAAGAATGCATCAAACAAAAAATCGGTTTCTGAAAGTGTGACCAGCAGTGTGTGACATCAAACACCTGTGGTCCAACCTGGTAATGGAATATCCCATCGTGTTACATCTGGACATACTTGGACAACTATGTAATCAGCAAGGTTTGACCTCGTGAATCTGCAAGAGTTTGTTTGGTCCTTGTGTCTTGTTGTTAGTCCAATGCCTATCCAATTTTCCAGATTCATGAGAGCAAAGAGTTTCAGGAGCTGTTTGTAGGACTGTAGCATACTGTAGAAATAACTATATATATATATATATGTTATGTATATACACACCCAGTTGAAGGTAATTTTGGTGGTCACATGGAATGGCTGGTGCGTTTTGTTTCCCAAGTCTGCTGTGGTTTTGATGTTGTAAGATGTAAACAACTGTCACAGTCGTTGATTTTTGAGTCTTTCAGTCCCTCTTTTGGGGAAGTTCAATCTATTTGAAGCAGTTTTTGTTGATCCCCTGATATTGGATTTGATTTCATTAGTCAAAGTTTACGAAGCTATTTGAGGGGTTAGCTCACAATGATATCGGAGTTATCGGAAAGAAACGCGTATGATGGCAATCTACGCAACTGCCTGGTCTGAATATCACTAGGTCTCGCGGTCTCCCTACCTCTTTGCTGAGATGATGTGAATAGCGAAAAATAGTCCCATGAACAAACACAGTTGCGTAGTATATAGCGCGTATGTAAGTATGTATGTAAGTAAGTATGTATGTGGGTGTTGATCAAAATAAAGGTTCCTGGGGAAGGTACAATCGCCGATCAACCGCCAACCAACCGGGCCCAAAGGTGACATTCGCGGAAGGGTTTTGGTCTATCCAATGCCATTTTGCACAGAAAAAAGTACATATTTCTAGATATACAAACATATATAGATGTCACAAGCCTGTGCAGCGTTCAATCCAGACAGAATGGCACGCTGGTGCGACATGTAAGAAGTGGGCAAGAGACAAGGCATGGGCTAGTGACTATATACATTGGGGGGTTCCTCAATCGCCTCATAATCGCGGACCAATCGCGGATTTTTCGATCAAATGGAAACCATGTCGGCAAAAAGACTGACATTGCAGATGCTGTGTCTGACTTGGGAGCTTGATATGTTTTGCTTGCTATTGGCAATTGGAAATTGGTGCAAGAATGCATCATTCTTTGAGTGAAGTTGTTATGTTCCACCGTGACATTCTGTTGTCTTTTTCAACAATGACTTACCTTTTGTTGAAGGTTGTTTAGTATGACTTTTAATCAGTGGACTAACGCAAACCAATCGCCGATCAATCGCGATGCAGTGTTTTACAATCGCGGATGTCACGATCTACATACCCATTCATAATTCTTAGACTTGCATTTGCGATCGGCCCCAATGTATGTATGTAGGTAGGTAGGTAGGTATGTATGCATCCATGCATGCATGCATGTGTGCATGTGTGCATGTGTGCGTGTGTGTATGTGTGTAGGTGTATGTTTACATATCATATATATATATATATCTGTGTGTGTGATTGTGTGTGTACATATATAAATATATAGGTGATTGTGTGCGTGTGTGTGTGTGTGTGATGTGGGTGAACGTTAGGTTGCCCATGGTTGCTGTACCTCTCTCACCCTCTCCACACTCTCAGTATTGGACTACCATCTGGCAATGGACACATCTATTTGTCTTACCAATTTTGATAGGTAAATAATCGAACTAAATTAAATGTGCCCTTTTTTTCATAGCTATGTTAAATTTCCGGAGAGTCGTTCAAACCAAAGAGGAATGCAGATTTGTCTCTGTGGGTTTCATTTGGATCTTTGTAGAAAACGGGCTATCCCCAAGAAAACTCATCGGTTTACCCTGACTGCTTCCGCTGTTTCATGGCCATTCAGTGGGGTAAATCATCCACTTCTCAACAAATCCATATCAATTAATATCAATCAATTACCAACTCCCGAACTAACAGCGACCCTGAGAAGCTCCCATTTATTGAGGAACAAGTAGCCTTCCAACCCCCAAGTACTGGCAGTGTTATTTATGGGCTAAAACATGCTCCAAGCTGCTTTTTCGCAGTGTTTATACTGCCCGGCGAACAGGGATTTCCAGCTCATGGATTTTCATAATCCCTCAAGATGTTGGGTAGCAAAATCCCTGTGAATCAACCATCACTTGTCAGCTTTCACTTACCCTCTGGTAAACTAACATAACTATGGAAAATCACCATGCTATTAATGGGAAAATCCACTATTTCTATGGCCATTTTCAATAGCAAACTGTTAGTTCATCTTTGATGGATAAACCAAATCCATGAAGTCTTGAACACAAATGATTTCTCTCCAACATGCTGGCTAATAGAATCCCATAATAATCACCAATCCACCATCATGTAATTACCAGTTGTGAATCACTTGTGTCCCATTATATCCATGAATACCTAGAATCCCATATTTGTAATTATAATTATCAACTAACAGGTGTTTAGCAGCCACCAGTAAAAAAAAAAGAACGGATCCTGAAGCCCACCGTCGCCCATCTCTCAGGCCTCCTCTGCCTGCAGCTGCCAGGCCACCTGGGCCACTGGGTTTTAGCAGAATGGATGAATTAACTTGATGAATATATACCATTCCAGAATGGTTGAGTTAGATTCACAGCACAAATATTATAATCTGTATATACATATATATAGACATAATTATACATATATTCAAAGCTATCAAGAAATGTGGTGGGGATTATGATGCAATAGTGACTTCCCCCTGCAAACAAATGAAACAACAGCAACTGAAAGCACTCCGAAAAGAACGCCTTTCAACACCTGCCAAAGATGAGATTCTTACAACCTATTATCACCAACAAAAGAACGTGGTTTGAGACACTTTAAACCAACAAACATCAGTGAATATTACTGGTGTACATATACAATGCATATACACATGATTTATGTACATACACGCATATATATATATATATATTTGTAGATGCATATATACATACATATGTATACTGCATCATGTCTAACCATGTCTAACCCAGAACTATTCAAACAGCATGAAGGGCAACACCTAGACAATCCAGCTTAATGACTAAATGGTCCAATCATTGGGGTTGAGCCATGATTCTTCAAAGGTCATCTACTCCAGCTGGCTTGTTGCTGGTTGAGCCATCCTAATTGGGCACCTCAAAACTGGATGAATACCATGCCCATATCCTGGACGAGCATCTGCAACTCATGAACTCAATCAGCCACAATTTCAATTTTCAGTTCCTCACATATCCCTTTGATTATTGGGGGTTATCCCCATTCCTATCTGGTCCTACAAGTATCCCTTTCTTGGAATCTCATACGAGTATGTATATATATATATATATACAATATTATGTGATTATCCTAAATATGGGCATATCAAATACTAAGGCGTATCATATTCCATATTCAGCTGATGGACTAAATCCCCAAGAATGGCTTAGACTATAACCTCTATATGTCATTCAGTTGGGGTATGGGCGTTCCTTGAATTTCACAAGGTGGGGCCCCGCAGCTATGTCTGATGGTGTGCAAACCCCTATACAACTACAAATATCTCCACCATAAACGAAACCGTTGAGCTTTTAATTTAAAACCTGCTTAGCTAAAATCAATCACAAATCCTTGTTTTGCTTCATAAAGTCGTCATTATTCTTAGTGACATCCTCATTGTTGCGGGTGACATCACCTTTTTTCGGACGCCCTAACTATCCTATGAGGACTGAAGCAGGAACCGCCGGAAGCCCCGGGTCGGTCCCACCTTGAGATCGACGGACTTGCCCAGTTTTGGGTTCCGCCGCTTCTCGAAGTTCGCCGCATTGGACGGCAGCGGAACGACGCTGGTTTGACCTTGGAGGTGAGTTGATGCTGGGAGGTGATCATGGAAATCAATCGGATCTGGGGGAAAGAATACATATGTTGTTTTTAGATATACAGTAATAGAAAAGCCTGGACTATGACATAAGACAAGATAATATCATATACATTCATATGCCAGATTAAATAGTATATGAATATGGGTTAGTAAGGATGATTGATCCAGTGCTGGTCTTATCAACAGTTGGGACCGATGCTATGGAAATCCCAGAGCGCTGCTCCCGCACAACAGGGGTTTCTTGCAGTTCATGAAGGACTTCTTCTGAGGATCGCTGGTCGTTGATAACCCCCAAAATAACACCATGAATGTTTTGGGAGCCACATTTTGCGGGGCCATCCGGCCATCCCTCCATAATTTTCCATGATGATATAAATGTCCTTTCAGGGATTTAGAATGATTTAGGTGACTTTACTTCATAGCATCGAGAGCTTTTACTATCCTATCTCTTTGGGGGTTCCTATACTAAGACTCCTTACACCAACCTGTCATCCCGGGTGGCCGCCACCTGAAACGGGTCCAAGAGGCTCTGCATCACCGAGCCGGCACAGCGGCTCTCTGGTGGGCCTTTTAGTGGAACTTGGGATGAGAGGGGAGGATGAGGGTGATGTTGATCAACATTTCTTGTCATCGTTATGTTGGTAATGTTGGTAGCATTGATGGTATGATTGTTCTATCTAAAGGCACAAGAAAACACATCGAATCTTCAAGCAGTATGATGACTGCAATTGATAATGATGATGTTATCCCCCTGTCCTGGTCGATGATTGAGTCCCCCACCTCTTTATTCAATTTTTTCCTTGTTTCCAGTGCAGCACTCAATTCTACATATGATCCACGTATGTAGAACGTATTCATCTTGATTTTGTCTACACGTGTAGATGAAAATGAAAACTTTTGCATGTCTCCTTAATGGCAAAGTCTGGAAAATAAGACCACCAGAGCGTAAATAATATATATATAGGGTATGGAACCATTCCAACCCACACTTCTTACTAGCAATTCGCATCCCTTTGCCATCCGCCATCGCACACGGCAGATTGCCTTTCTCGTCGCTGACTAAANTGATCTACACTAGGATACACCTGGATGGTTCTGTGCTCTTGGGCAAGGCTTCAATGCGAGGCTGGTCATGGCCATGCTCAACAATACAATCCTGGCCATGACGCTACAGCCAATCATCTTCAGTTAGAAAGCTGCATCAGCCTTCGTGCCTCTTAAAATTTGGCATAAA
>BGPT01003552.1:24124-36624 GCA_003297045.1 Symbiodinium sp. clade C Y103 | reverse complement strand
TTGTTTAATGACACAGCTGAGCGGAAAAGGTTATGGCAAAACCCTTGCTTCTCTGAGAATCTCCCACCTTGTTGCCCATGTACAGGTAGCCCCCAATGCCAGCCACTGCAAACATCACAAGCTGGAAGGGAGCAGAAACCTTGGCCTCGGGAAAGACAAGCATCTTTTCATCAATTTTTATCTAAGCCTGCTCAGACATGCAGCTTGATACCCAAGGTTGTGCACTTCAGGGGAAGGTGCGGAGTTGAGGACTCCACGTAGGCTGTAGGCATCTGCATTGGCTCCTTCATCTCTGCTATAATTTCCTCATGTCACGTGCTCCAAGCAATCTGCCGGCAAAAAATAACCTTTTTTAAAGACTGCCAGTCTTTACTTCTTTAATTATTTGGCTGGCTAATTCGACAAACGCAACACACCCTGCACGGGAGGCGCAAAATCCAGTGGGGATTTTATGAATGGAAATTTGCCGCAGAGTGTTCACACATGACTCACATAGTCTCACATCACACCTCGGCCAAGTCTCAACAAGCATGAACTGAGATGTCATTCCAAAGGTAAATGTCGAAAGGCCACTGAGGATGTGTCGCAACCTCAAGCAGTTTTTTTATGCCAGCAGGACATCCCAGAACCAATCACTAGGCCATGAACTCCTCAAGTCTCAATATCAACTAAGCCTTCTGCGACAAATCGCTAAACATCTCCACTTCGCTGCCTGGCACCTTAATCTCCTCCGTGCCAATGATGGCATAGAAGCCCAAGGGGATCCTAGGTGAAAACCATGTGAGAATGCTGTTTGCCCAGATTTGTCCACATTTGCCCACATTTGTCCACATGCTGTTTCAATGTGCATTGCTTCATCTGTGGATATTCAATTTGCTTGGTCCCTGGCAGAACTGTCCCCATCAAAGTTGCAACATTGATCCAAACCAAGGATTGCCAAGAGCCCATGTGACGGGCAGTGGCGGCGAATGGCAGAAGCCTAAGCTGCTTGAAGCACTTCATGACTCGGTGCGACTGAGGGCTCATTCCAGTAGCCTTTTTAATTATGTATATATTATATATACATATGTGTGTGATATATGTATATGTATATATATATATATATTGACCGGGTCACTCTTGGAATCATTGCATTCAGGAAGCAGCAGCGCAGCATAAATCATCCAAGTAGGAAGACAAATGTGATTGTGATAGAACAACATACCTGAGAGGCAGGAATGCAAAATGCGAGAACAGCAGAACAGCAATGACATCACTGAACATGGCTAACCGACTAGTGACTGAGGCAACATAGTGCAACCGTGAAACCCATGCCCTTTCCTGCACTCAGCAGGTAGAGTACCATCATGCCCACCATAAACGATTTCTGAGAGAAACCTGTTAAAGAGATGATCCTCGGTAAACCATGCCACTTGCTCTTGAACAGTGAGACTGCGTCCACAAGTTGAGCATTGAAAATGTGATGCATCTTTCCAGGGTATGCCGGTATGCCTTCGAAGGTTGCAGCATTGGAAGGGTCCAATCGAGTGTCTACTCCACTAGGGTTCCTGCTTTTCTTTGTGACAACTGTTTGCTTGACTCAAACCAGCAATGAAAGTCAGGCCACTCTCGTTGAGCTATTGCAGCAAAGCGTCGCGCGGCGTTGCCATGTAGGTGCTTTTGCAAAAGCACCCCTCACATATGCCTCATTTGAAGCTAAGCTTTTGACCCCCACTACTGAATTTGCTTCACAACTACACTGGCTAACGCTGCTAGCACTACACACATTTCTCACACGCTTCCAGAATGATAGTGGACTTGGAGAAACCGAAAGCCACAGCAATGAAATATCCCACTGATGTGCAATCGTCAACAGCTGGGGCAGTGACTGTGTAGGTGGTGGTGCCAATGCAACTTGGGCAAAACATCCTGGATAGTCACGCTCTTGAAGCACAAGGGAATGGATCGACGAATTTCAACTGAATCCGCTGGACCATCACCCTTAGTACTGATATTTCTCTGCACCACACCATCTTGAGTGCAAACCTTCCCCCTGCTCCCACACAGCCGGTCCGAACTCTCCACATCACGATGGATATGTGCACATTGGCAGCCAAGAGTAAGACGAGCCTGTGGGTTGGCTGAAACGTCGCAGGGCGTATGGAGTCAGGGATCATACTGGAGTGGTTTGTATGGGCCAGAACAAGCATTCAAGTCACTTCAACCGCAGGTCATTGGAAATATATGTGCGAACATGTGCCAACAGCATTTTTGTGCTTGCAAGCTGAAATAGTTGAAATCCGATTCGATGCGTCTGCAGTAATCGTTCAGCGAACAGAATCTCTTTAGGAACGAATCGTGTTAAAACTTTGGAAAGCTCGACGACACCACCCTCACTAAGTCATGACGTGTTCCATCTCAATATTGAAAGGAATGGTATCATGAATCTAACGGTGCTGGCAGATCCGAACAACCTGAAACACCCTCGTGGAACTGACACGCAGTCAGGTAAGCCATCGTTTATCCCTGGGTATGCACTCGGAGAGTGATCTTACTATGCCAAATTATGCCTCAACGTCGGGCATGGACAGTGCCAATGAGACTGACAACAGTCCCTTGCATCATGTTGAGTCCAACTCTTCTGTAGGAAGCGGTGAGAACTGAAGAACAAGATTAGAGGCTTGGCAGCCCCAGGCAGCCCCAGAAAAAAAAGTTCACACAAATCGGAGCAACGGCAGTTTGCAGGGATGTGGATTGAAGGATGGAAACCTACATACAGAATATCTTTGGAAAATATAGACATCAATCTCATGGGTAGGTTTGCCCTTAGTTTACGAAATGTCAACAGCTAGGTGACCATCTGGGTGTTCCCTACTGCTACATATTAGGAAATCGCTGCACGGATGAAAATCAATGAAGTACGACAAGATCGATTGGAGAAATGTTCAGAAACGCTGGCAAGCCGAAGTACCGACAGGACAAAAGGATACAAAAGGCATCTCCCTCAAAGACTTGCGTTCCAATATGTTCCAATTACACTTGGGCATCCCCAGTTGCGGAACATCCTGAGGCTCCCACGCAATCATACCTGGATAGAGGCCGAAGTTCGCAACAGCCTCCAGTGAAGAAGACAAATCAAATGCGACTGGTCTGAATTACGCATCACTGTGGTGCGCCTGTGTGTAAAGAACTCAGTAATGCTTCGATTCTAGCCATTCTAGCCGCATTCTAGCCAATGATTTGCGATGATCATCTACGATCTCAGGACAGCACGACTGGCATTGCCAGAATTCCTGCACCAACCACATCTGCCACGATGATTCCTGCAGTCAGAAGTACCTGGACACGGGTCAAAATTCACTGAGGCGCCGAGGCCCCATGCATCGCTATGACACAACAGCTGTATCCTGACCAAGTCACGCCGTTGTGACCAAACAGCTCCTTCAAATCGCTATCCTCTGAATCAATCCTTGGAACATCTTGGAACAATTTAATAACTTTATAGAGTGCTTTGGTATTACGTTGTAACAATTTTACAAAATCAACTACATCAAATACTATATTATATATAGTGCAACCTTCCCACTATTAAAAAGTCGGCGCTTGAATCTTGCGCTCAACATGGTTACCATGAAAAGAAGAAGTTCCACATTCGAGTGTGGACGCACCTTCAATTGCATACACTGAAACACCAACTAATAGGCGCATGCCGCCGCATGCCTGCAAACGTATGTTCGTGTGCCTAGCGCTTGTGCAGCTATATGTACTGCGTTGCATGTATAAATGCCTGTGCCTTTGAAAGGGGCAGCCCTAGTCGCTGACAGGCGTCGACTGCACTGTACTTGTACGGTAATGTGATGTGTGTGTGTCTGTGTGCGTGGGTGCATGTCTGTATGTGAGTATGAGGGTAGTCACAGTAGCTAGTCACACTAGGTAGTCACAGCAGGTAGTCATAGGAGGTAGTCACAGCAGGTAGTCAAGGTAGGTATGCGTGTAGTTGTTTGTAATTGTGTGCAATTGCATGCGTTGGGATTAACCTCTGCATCTGTTCATATTTGTTGGGTAAACTGTACACTCTTGAAGCTGATCAAACTTCTCACAATGCTGACAAGTTCGGGTAAGGAAGCACGCATGCTCTGCCTCATTGGCCAAGGGACCATGTACTTTGATCGTCTGATTCAGTCGCTTCTTCAAAGTCCGACATAGCTCTTCACAGGTGGTCGAATGGCACAGAACCGGAATCTCAAGTAAAAATGGCCAAAGATGTGTCCCACTTCTCAACTAAACCAAGAGAACCTACTAGATTGCAAAAAGGACTCCGCACAACTTGCATTTTGATCATATTTGCTAAGCACAGTTCACGAAGAAGCTGAAAGAGCTAGGCCCAGCTAGGCAGCTCTGGACCCACACAGCTGCAGTTCACGAAGCACCAGTGCCGGCCACATCTTACGTTGTGAGACTTGCCTCATTTGCCTCGCTTGCCTCACTTGTACCATCAGGTTCAAAGGTCCAAGTCTCCCACATCTGATTTTGCGGTTCCAGCCTTGCAGCCGAGCCATTTAAGAATCACAACAAAATTGCAAGTCACCCCAAAACTTCACGTACTTTCATGCTGCAACTACCCTCGCAAGTCACTGAAAGGATACAAGCTGCTAAACATGGTTGTTCCAAGCAGCCACAGCACAGATAACAAACCGTAGAACCATACTGTACACAGGGCAATCAGAACATTCGTGGATGGATTGAGCCCCACTTCCAGGTATGGATCAAGCAGCTTGCGCTTGAGTCTCTTTGCTCGGTGTTGCCTGGCACAATTCCAACTCTGGGGGAAATCTTCAACTCGGACCCAGAAGTCCTGGCCTTTTCAACGGAGTTCTCATCTGATTTGTCAGCTTTGTCAGCTGCTTTCTCGACGAATTGCTCCAAGTTGACAGGATGACGCTCGATGATTTGGCCTGCCCGTTCCAACTGCCAGGCACCACAGCAACGGCAACGGGGCGGACATCCGCAGACAAGAGATGAAACGGGAAAGAGACAAAAGAATACAAAAGAGGCAACGGAAACAGACAGGTTTGCTTTCATATCTTTCATATGGGTTCTTTTGAATGCGGACTTTCGTTTTTGCATTGTGCCACAATTGTGCATTCGTGTGCATCTTTTTGCACGCTGCGCTTTTCCAGTCTTCAGCATATCTCTACCTGGCATAAGCCACCTGAAATAATCCATCGGAGAAACCAGTGACTTGGCCAATTACCCAAACTAGGGGTGGACGGAGCTTCGAAAAGCATCGCTTGCTCTTGAAGTCACAAGCTTGGCAATGAAAACAGAATGCGATGATGCACCATCATATTGGATATGTATGGATATGTCTGTTGCAGACAACCCTACGGGCCAGGTCCAGAACTCACGCAAACCAATGCAGCTCTCAGAACTTGTTGCTCATCAGAACCTGATCAACAAAAACATGTGATATTTAATTTGATCAAAATGTTTGTATTTATTTTTTAGCAATACTGGACTCAGGCATTAAAAAAGACGATGCTATCTTAGTTTTGTCACCTTCAGCATATTTCAGTAAGACCTTCTGCAGCTTCCAGCCGCAGCTGCCACATACCAGAGGGATTCTACACCGCACATTATCCTTGGCACCACAACAACACCATGCACTCACCCGTTTCACCCATCCTGGTGTCTTCAAAATCCAACCAGGGCGAAGCTCGTTGCAAACGACCTCCTGGTGAGTGACTGCGAAACAACGCCTTTCTTCACACACTCCACTGCGACAATGGGTCTTCAAGTCATTTCAAGTCCACATCCTGATCCCTTCAAAGCACCGACACAAATCATCCCCGCCTCTTTGTATTCTTGCGATGGGATCATGCTGACGGCTTCATGGAGCTCTGGATTGAAAGTCTCCCCTACGCTGCTCATCTTCTCAATGCCCAAAGACTTCCATGACTGAAGCATTTTATCAAACAGGGCTTCGAACTTTGTGACTACAGCTTTCTGCCCATCTGTTTCAATCTTTAAATTTTGTTTCGCATATTCATACTCGTCAGCGATTGGCAGCAGCTCTTGCACAAGAGGAATAGCAGCTTTGCCTCTGGCACTTGCTAATTCCGATTTGGTACGCTGTCTGAAGTTGTCAATCTCAAGTTTCAGCCGACTATGGGCGCCCTTCTTCTCTTCAATGACTTCGTTCAGCTCCTTGATTTCCTCGCTGAGTTTGGCGATATTGGCCTGTGCTGCTTCCGATAGTTCAGACTCCTGGCACAAAGCTGTGCGAATCTCAAGAGTTTTAACTCAGATTTGAACCAAAAAAATTGCGCAAGGCGCGCAGCAAAAGCATCCGCAAAGCACAGAACCATGCCCACAAGTCCACAGCCACTGCCTCTGCAAATCGCCGTGTTCTCGGCGCAGGCCATCTGCGATCGATGCTGCTGGGCCGGGTGCCAACAGGCCGAAACCTGAAACAATCTCCAAACAAAATCGTTCCACCTCATAGCAATATCATATCCCGTCATTATCATGTCAGATCATATCATATCACCTCACATCACATCACGTCACCTCGCATCACACATCCTGTCACATCACATCACGTCACCTCACTTCACATCACCTCACATCTCACAACTGTGGGCAACATTGACTTTACATTCTCTGCACTAGGGAAGCTCTACAGTGCCAAGAGGCTGCCCCAAAAACCCGGTCTGAAATGTCAGCAGCAAAGCCGCCAGCCCACCACACAAGACTGGCCGACGCCCCATGGATGCAGCCGGGTGCAGCTGAACGAAAGGAAACAAAATAGCGCAGGACTTGGCCCAAGACGGCGGAATGCGAAGGAAACAAAAAATGAACAATTTGAACAAATGAGCAATGCCTTTGTGGAAGAGTTGGACCAGTGATGACAGCACTGACAGCACCCATCCCTCAAATTACGATTTCCAGGGCTCAGGTCCCAGCCTTGGTGTTTGTAGCCCCACCTTGACGCACTGAAACCGGATGAGCATTGACCAGTTGTCTGAAGGGATATTAATTTTTGATTTTAGATCGGGCCTCGAAGAACCACTCGAACCATAGATGTCAGGCCTTGGCAAAAACCACAATTTTGGCACAATTTATGTATCTTAAACTGATTACTGTAACCTCCAACCACACCAGTCACATCAACTAAGCTGCGCGCGGTAGCAGGAAGGCAACCTAGTCGCAAAGCATGCGCACAAACACGGCAAAACAGAATTGGTTTTCTGGAAATGTTTGTTCATGACGGCTGTGCCTCAGAGTTTGGCCACAATTCCTCCACTGAAGAATAACCTTTGCAATTTACTGGAGTTTGGCAGCTAGCACGAAATGATAAAATGACCTTTCCACCATGACAAGCACAGCTTGCCGAAATGACTTCCAGGACAGAAAACAACAAATAGCGAACCTCACCATTGCGGAAATTACGGCATGTCCTTGGGCTTGAACCATCCCAATTGAGAAGTCGAACCCGAAAATCCTACGGAAAAACGTTTCCGACTTTTTGTTATGATCTGATCTTTCATATTCTTTCACTGACGAAAGCTTCATGCGATTCTTGAACAGATCATAGGAGATCAAGCATTGGCCTGCGAGATGCTGCCACACCTGCAATGTCTGGATCCACGCATGCACTTCACTTTCACATCATACGGAGCACATCAGCCACAAAGCCAAAGAGTGTCAAGAGTCTGGCTGTATCCACTGTCGAAGTTTGGAACCACGGACTGGCCCCTGTTCCTCCATCAACAGTGTTGTCAAATGAAAACAAAAATTCAACAATGCAACTTCCATTGAGCAAACCTGATTCCAGCGCTGGCCTGCCCATCGTCATCCAGGAAATACCAAGCCAAGTCAATATGCATCATTTCATCTCCGACAAGCCTCATCAACGATTGTTGAAGTTGCCCTTGGCAGCAAGTCCAAACATGCCAACACATGGTTGTTTGTCATCGGAAATCGCCTTTGGACGCGAGCAACACCACATGGCACCCAAGACCCTCAATCCCACCCCATTTTCATTAGAGGCATGTACGCACTGCAATCTCCAAATTGAAATGAACCAAAATTTGCGCGGGATCAACGTATTCGCCAACAATGGTCTGGTGATCGATCTGTTGAGTTTCCACCAGGATTTCTTCCAAATCGTGCTCAAGACATGGTCTAGCGATTTGTAGGCGACGCGGTCACAGGATGTCACGGGCGCTTCAAAAAATCAGACGTTTTAACTTTTTGCCGTGCACAATCAAGAATATGAGGTTCCGACACGAGCATTCTGGGCAGAAAATCCGCCCGCACCGAAGGTGCTGAGGCGTGATAGTATAGGAGCCGAGCGATTCGAACGGACGTCTGCTCAACTGGCACAGCTTCAGCTGAGGGGGGGCGCTACGTTCGCCCGGGACTGGGTGCCCGGGACTGGGCGCCCGGGACTGGGCGCCAAAAGCTAAACTGGATTGAATTTGCACGTTTTGCATACCGGCGCAACATCGTCCAAATTTACCGTTTCGACTCGACATGGCTGCAACATGGGCCCTTCAGCTTTGCGCTTGGCTTCTTCAAGATTTCGCTGCTTAGCCTTTGCACTTTGCTCCAGCTTGGCTTTGACATTCTTTTGAAAGATTGGCTCATTGATGTTTTTCAAATCCTGGATCTGTGCATCAAAGTTCTCGACCGAAATGCGTTCAACCCCATAATTGGTTGTCAGCAAATTCTGTCCAGGGTTCCTGATCAAGTAGTCCTTGTACTCCTCCAGTGAGAAAACCTCNCTCGACCGAAATGCGTTCAACCCCATAATTGGTTGTCAGCAAATTCTGTCCAGGGTTCCTGATCAAGTAGTCCTTGTACTCCTCCAGTGAGAAAACCTCAGTCCTGAACATCACCAACCACAACTGACCAATGNCCTGATCAAGTAGTCCTTGTACTCCTCCAGTGAGAAAACCTCAGTCCTGAACATCACCAACCACAACTGACCAATGTACGTAAAACGCTCTGGTAACATCTTGACCCTTGGCAAATCAATGTAAACCAGACGTGCAGACAAATGCTCAAGTTGGCTGTTCTGGGAGTTTCCAAGACGGATCTGGACCCTGTCACGGTCGGGCTTGGGCAAATGGCAGTGAGCCAACATGTCGTAGCGCTCACAGTCATATTCATTCTCGCCCTCATTCAGCACAGTCTCAGTGAAAACAGTGTCCCGGTCTCCCACGCCGAACTCATGCATCAACACACGCGCGGTATTGAAACACATCCCAAAGCTGTTCGAAACCGAAACGTTTGCATGGCATTGAGCTTCTTCTCAAAACCCGGCACGTGCACCACAAACTCAAGTCCAAATGCTGCCGCTGGCAACATGTGTCTTTGCATGGATGTCCTGAGGGCAGCAAAAGGTAAACCAAGGTTGACAAGCTTTCCCAATAAATGATGCAACTTGCGAAGGCCGCGAGACAAAGTATGTTGAAGATGAGCTGCGCCGTCAAAGCGAGTGTCCACCGCACGACCCAATTGGACTGCATCGTCTTTCTACTCCATCATTGCTTGTAAAGGAATGGGCATCCGACAAGAGAACCCTTTGGCTATCACATAGTTTTTACCAGGTTTGTACAAATATTGTTCTTGAGCCGCGACCCTTTCAAGGACTTGAAATGCTGCTTTTGCATGGCCGTGACACCCCACTGAAACCTTGGTGTCGTCCACAAAAGATTTCACTCCTTTTCTCAATGTACTGGAGGCGTCCAAGAAAGCCAACCGCGTAGTGTCATCAGGCGAGCCTTTCATCACATCGTCTCAAGAGAGACTCCCAGTCTGCACCAAACTCAGCAAGGAATGGGTTGCAAGGAAATTATAGGGGGCCGATGTAGAGCCGCTCTTGTGCTGATGGTAAGCTGCAACTGCATTTGGTGGAGGGTCAATGCCCACCCAACCCCCAGACTTAATTCACACGGAAATCTAGGGGGCATTTATTGTTACAGAACCATTATTATTACTAGTGTTAAAATTTGGTGCGTAAACCCTAAAATTGTCGATTTCAATATCGATTAAGTGTTTTTTTAAACGCAACCAAGATGTTACATGAAAATTGATTTCCAAGGTGCCCGTATTTTATTAAAACCCGTAGTATACAATCAAGACTAAAATTTTCGGTTTCAGAATCCATTACTTTCAAAATGCAATGAAAATATTGTCACTTAAGTATCCGTATGAACAGAGAGTAAAATTTCCGATTTCAAAAATCGGGTAAAATCATGTCACAACGCAATCACAGTATTGCAAAAAAGGCGTTTCGAAGGTTCCACCGATATTAGTAATAGAAACTGAAAAAGCGGCCTTGAAGGACAGACCTCAATAAAAAACACAACGGGGTTGACAATTTTTTATTGTTAGGAGGTTAAATCTTCAAATGGGCCCTTCATTTCATACTGTTTCGGAGAAGGGGATCAATTAAAAATCGAATACTATAGAAACTTAGCTCTATACCTACTACAGCCCGCCCTTGCCAGCGCCAAACGCCAACTAATTACAAGCCGAAAACGTACTATAGGAATTCTAGCAGCCCGCCCTCGCCAACGTCAAACGCCAACTAATTACGAGCCGAAAACGTCCCCGAATAGCATCAAACAAACTACTTGCAGCCCGCCCTCGCCAGTGCCAAACGCCAACTGATTACGAGCCGAAAACGTCCAAAAATAGTCCCGAAAAAGTGCCGAACGTCCCTTCTGAAACCCTAATATCGAAACTAGGATCTTTAGGATCTCTATAGGATCTCTATAAAATCTTTTTGGAAAGGGGTTTTGTAATACGGGGAAGGGATTATCTTCATTCAACATTTGTAAAATTCGACTCATTCAACATTTTTCTGCAACAACGTGGCCTCTCCAGCTGCAGAGTGTGAAGGTTTCACCCAAAAAGTTCCTGCCCGCCGTCTAGTGCAGTTTCTTGAATTGTTATTCATTCTTTTCCCGAAGAACTCCAGCATATTCCAGTCCAGGTTCTTTCCTTCAGCCAGCAAGGCAGCAAAACTTCCATCGTTTGTCAACCGTGCGCCTTTCTCCAATACAGAAAAAAGTGCCGTTTCATCTGAATGTTGTTACCGCGTTGGTGAAATAATGTGGCTCAAACTGCGGTTTCCTCATAGGGCCTACTGTCGCCGCTTTGCTTTTCTCCTGGCCTTCCCGAGTTTGCTGAAAATAGTTTGATTTTTTTCCTTCAATGGCGACCCTGCTCGATATGAAGCTCCGGTTATTGCGCCCATTCATGTGCGCATTGTATGTCTAGATTGCTTCGCACAATAGCCACTTTCACCATTTTCCGCCCTCCAGCAAACAAGCTGTCACAATCACCATCGATGGAAACTTCCCTGTTCGCAAATCCCGATTACGCACCTCAAACCGAGTAACATATTTTGCGAGAACGTGTTGGTATCGGCAAATCCTGGGTTGCCCACACCCCTGTCTCACCCATCATGATCGTGTCACGTCTCGGTAACGCCACGGCAATGTCCCTGTCATACACACTGCGGAAGTTGGCGAACAACAACACTTGAAATGCAACGGGTTTGATGAAAACATGTGTACGTTGTCCCCCAAGACCACCATCAGGTTTATTCCCCAAACAGCTTGTCTGTTGGGGTTCTAGTGGGCTTTCAAGAATTGAATCCTGTCACGAGATGATTTTGACCTTGTCTCCCACCTTGTCTCCCACCTTGTCTCCCACCTTGTCTCCCACCTTGTCCCCCACCTTGTCTCCCACCTTGTCTCCGACTTTGTTTTTCACTTTCTCCCAGTGCTCTGTGAGATCTTGTCACGACATGGATGCGGCCTTGTCTCCCACCTTGTCTCCCACTTTGTCTCCCACTTTGTCTCCCACTTTGTCTCNTTGTCACGACATGGATGCGGCCTTGTCTCCCACCTTGTCTCCCACTTTGTCTCCCACTTTGTCTCCCACTTTGTCTCCCACTCTGTCTCCTACTCTGTCACCCAGTGCTCTGTGAGCTCTTGTCACGACATGGATGCGGCCTTGTCTGCCACTCTATCTCCCACTCTGTCTCCCACTCTGTCTCCTAGTGCTTTGTGAGATCGTGTCGCGACATGGATGCGGCCTTGTCTCCCACTGTGTCTCCCACTCTGTCTCCTAGTGCTTTGTGAGATCGTGTCGCGACATGGATGCGGCCTTGTCTCCCACTGTGTCTCCCACTCTGTCTCCTAGTGCTCTGTGAAATCTTTGCATGGCATGGATGCGGCCTTGTCTCCCACTTTGTCTCCCACTTTGTCTCCCACCTTGTGTCCCACTTTGTCTCCCACTCTGTCTCCTAGTGCTCTGTGAGATCTTGTCGACATGGATGCGGCCTTGTCTTCACCTCGTCTCCGACTTTGTCTCCCACTTTGTCTCCCACCTTGTCTCCCACTTTGTCTCCCACTCTGTCTCCTAGTGCATATTGTCACGACATGGATGCGGCCTTGTCTCCCACCTTGTCTCCCACTTTGTCTCCCACTCTGTCTCCT
>BGPT01003552.1:3966-23094 GCA_003297045.1 Symbiodinium sp. clade C Y103 | reverse complement strand
GTTTCCCACTCTGTCTCCCACTCTGTCTCCTAGTGCTCTGTGAGATCTTGTCACGACATGGATGCGGCCTTGTCTTCACCTCGTCTCCCACTTTGTCTCACACTTTGTCTCCCACTCTGTCTCTCTCTCTGTCTCCCACTCTGTTTCCCACTCTGTCTCCCAGTGCTCTGTGAGATCTTGTTACGACATGGATGCGGCCTTGTCTTCACCTCGTCTCCCACTTTGTCTCCCGCTCTGTCTCCTAGTGCTCTGTGAGATCTTGTCACGACATGGATGCGGCCNCGGCCTTGTCTTCACCTCGTCTCCCACTTTGTCTCCCGCTCTGTCTCCTAGTGCTCTGTGAGATCTTGTCACGACATGGATGCGGCCTTGTCTCCCACTGTGTCTCCAACTCTGTCTCTTCCCTTGTGTCCCACTCTGTCTCCTCCTCTGTCTCCTAGTGCTCTTTCTCCTGGTGATCCTAGTGCTTTGTGAGATCTTTTCACGACATGGATGCCGCCTTGTCTCCCACTTTGTCTCCCACTTTGTCTCACAATTTGTCTCCCACTTTGTCTCCCAGTGCTCTGTGAGATCTTGTCACGACATGGATGCGGCCTTGTCTCCCACTGTGTCTCCCACTCTGTCTCCTAGTGCTCTGTGANTCTGTGAGATCTTGTCATGACATGGATGCGGCCTTGTCTCCCACTTTGTCTCCCACTTTGTCTCCCACCTTGTCTCCCACTTTGTCTCCCACTCTGTCTGCCACTCTGTCTCCTAGTGCTCTGTGAGATCTTGTCACGGCATGGATGCGGCCTTGTCTTCACCTCGTCGCCCACTTTGTCTCCCACCTTGTCTCTCACTTTGTCTCCCACCCTGTCTCCTAGTGCTTTGTGAGATCTTGTCACGACATGGATGCGGCCTTGTCTCCCACCTTGTCTCACACTTTGTCTCCCACTCTGTCTCCTGGTGCTCTGTGAGATCTTGTCACGACATGGATGCGGCCTTGTCTCCCACCTTGTCTCCCACTTTGTTTCCCACTTTGTCTCCCAGTGCTCTGTGAGATCTNTCTGTGAGATCTTGTCACGACATGGATGCGGCCTTGTCTCCCACCTTGTCTCCCACTTTGTCTCCCACTTTGTCTCCCACTTTGTCTCCCACTCTGTCTTCGACTCTGTCTCCCAGTGCTCTGTGAGATCTTGTCACGACATGGATGCGGCCCTGTCGCCCACTCTATCTCCCACTCTGTCTCCCACTCTGTCTCCTACTGCTCTTGGAGATCGTGTCACGACATGGATGCGGCCTTGTCTCCCACTTTGTCTCCCACTCTGTTTCCCACTCTGTCTCCTAGTGCTCTGTGAGATCTTGTCATGACATGGATGCGGCCTTGTCTCCCACCTTGTCTTCCACTTTGTCTCCCACCTTGTCCCCCACTTTGTCTCCCACTCTGTCTCCCACTCTGTCCCCTAGTGCTTTGTAGATACACCCTACAATATCTCCTATACGTTTCCTATTTTGACATAACAGTGCGCAAAACATACACAGAAGCCAAAGAAATCTATGCACATGACGGAGAGATGAATTTTGCTGTTTGGGGTCGATGCTGGTGTAATTCGATTTCATTCGTTGTAATGCAACCTTCATATCACTCAAAAGCAACGGCGGTTCAGTCAACAATGCAGGTGCGCGCACTACTTACGAACAAGGTTGCCAACAAAATTGTAAATTCATCCGGCAACGGCTGTTGCACACGTGTTTGTCCAAAAAATGTGGCGTCCATCTCTCGCAAAGCCCTCCAATATGACATGTTACAGAGTTTTTGATTCAGTTGGAAAGTTTTCCATGTGTCCATTTCTTGTCGATGAAGCCTCCGAATTTCAAAACTGAGTTGTTTCCTTGTTTCAGCATCCATTGCAGTACGCCTGTTGCGCCTCAATGCCGTCAAAGTCGTCGAAGGGTTGAATTTTAGCCTCTGGCCTCCAACATGGCGACCACTTCCAGCCGCCTGTCGCAATGTTTTGTCCAAAGCCGAGAAGCTGAACTCACCAAGGGATGCTAGCCCGCGTCTTAGTCCATCATGGAATTTTGTTGGCAACTGGCGTCCGTCCAAGTACGGGTTCCAACCTTTCAAACTTGTTCGTCGGATTTTCCGTGGCCAATTACCTAACATGCATCGAACGAGACAATGTACACATCGGTGGTCAAGCCCTACAGGGAGTGCAAAATCATGCCAAACCTCAAGGATGTCGAATTGCAAGCTTCCAAGCACGAAATCAATCTGCACCATCGCTCCATCAGAGGAGCGGCAACACGTCCAGCTATCTTCCAACCTTGCCAAATCNGCTTCCAAGCACGAAATCAATCTGCACCATCGCTCCATCAGAGGAGCGGCAACACGTCCAGCTATCTTCCAACCTTGCCAAATCCATATGACGGCTCAAGATGCGCAGGCCTTCGCCCAAAGCAAAAGACATGAGAGCATTGCCTCGTTCATTTCGTTCTCCCATGCCGCAACGGCCGATNTGACGGCTCAAGATGCGCAGGCCTTCGCCCAAAGCAAAAGACATGAGAGCATTGCCTCGTTCATTTCGTTCTCCCATGCCGCAACGGCCGATTAAATCCGCTTGTTCGAAGTCCTCGGCAAACCCAATACAAGCATTGAAGTCACCAGCAAGCAGCGGAATTGTTCCATCCAGGGCAAGGTTTCCCAACACAAGCCCGAGAATTTCATACAATCGAACCACTTCATCGTCAGGCACCCACGCAGTAGGAAAACAACATGCAAACACAGCAAATTTCTTGCCACCAACACCGAACGTCAACCAACACAAGCGATCACTGAAAGCATGAAATGCAATGCCAGAAGTCTTTTGAAACAAAGTTTCCGACATACAAATTCCAACACCACAATGTCCATGTCCACCGGATAAGAAAAGCCGATGCCCGCTGGGTGTTTCAAAAAGTTTTTCTTGTTCGTGTGTCCATGTTTCCGACAAGCATGCCAAGTCAAAGTCAAGACTGTCAAGTTCCGTTAAACAATGAACAAATCGACGGTTGCAACGAATTGATTGCAAGCTCTTGCACACAACATGCAATGAAATGAATTCAACCTGGTGGGATGCATCATCCGTCATGGCTTGCGGGTCGAACCCACCCGGCTTACTCATAACCGTTCTGCCAACCTCACCTCTCACCTTGCGGATTTCCTACTCCAACTCAGCCTGGAAATCTTCCATGGCCCTTCGGACATCCTGCATCGGGCCGATTCCATTCGAGTCATGCCACATGATTTCACAAGCTTCATTCACGTCCGCAATCAATGTCAATTTGCCAGCAACCCGTGCCGTCACGTTGAAAAACTTGTAGCTGACAATGATGTCACGCGGCATGAAACCACCCAATTCAATCATGTATTTCTTTGTCTTGCTCACTATTTTGCACCTCATGCGCTCAGAACGGGACCTGATTTCCGAAACCCGTAATTTTGCACTTTGCATGCCCTTGTTCCTTTTCTGCCTCCGAACAAAATCTAACGCAGCCACTGGTGAGTTGAAGGTTGCTAAAGCGATGTTGGCATTAGTCTCTGCCATATGGACATCTTGAAAACCCATTGCCTCCTTCAAGACCTCCTCCGCCAACGCCAGTGCATCATCCAAACCATCCTCAGGAAACCCACCGAGAACCACGACTGACTTGTGGACCTCTTCCTGGGTAACCTCGGGGTGTGTACGAATTGCAATTTGTTTCTTTTCGATTGCTTCCATGCGTTCCTCCAAACAACGGCGGGCTTCCCGTTCAGCACACAATTCCTCATGCATCTTGGCAGATTCAGCGTCGAACTTGTTTGTCACACGCTCTTCAATTTCACACATGCCGTTCCTGATTTCTTCTCGCATCATAGCGTAACATTTCTATAAAATGAAACTCCCAGGTTCCCCCAAGTCACCTCAAGTAGACACCACTACGCCTCTATACCATGCAACATGTACATTTCCGGCGCACCACAACACTGCATTGTTTTTAAAATCATGCCACCCTGGCCCGCCATTTCCTAAAGGAAATTCCCACGGGGATCCCCCAAAAATAAAAAAAAATTCTCCACGCGTCTATTGTTGGAAAGGGTGTTTGGGATGGAAAGGATTAGCGAATCAATGCGCAAAATTTGACAGCACCCATGGACTCTTCGCTGTTGTAATGGCGTGAGGGGTCAGGTCAATATTATCTTTTATTCTCGCACATTGCTTTGGAGACAAACTCTGCGACCAACTGTTTGGACCGGCGGTCTAACCATCGTGCCGGCTATGCTGGCATCATTTTTGTCCAGGGTGTCAAGTTCGGAAACACCATCCTTGCAACAGCACGGGCACGAGGCCAAACACGCCAAATACTGGAGGTGAGGCACCTTGCCACGTAGCGTTTCCTCAACAATTTCAAACGCAAGGCTGCGAGCAAGCCACCACAACACTTGGAACAGGCAGTGTTGAAAGCGAATGAGCAGTGTGATACACATAAGTGAACGGCTGGTATGTCCCCCATTGCACTCCGCGCAAACCGGACATCAATCAAACATCTGGAACTTACTTCGCAAACAAATCGTCGATTTTTCCGCGCCAAACGAATCGCAAACTTTGAACCCATGCTTTTGGAATTTAAGGTTTGGACCGTTTAGTGTTGCAACTTCCTGACGGCCATTGAATTTCAAGCGACCACTTGCAGGGACAAGGCCGTCAGATCGTGATTTCAAGCAAAATCACTGGCGTGCTTACCGCGAGGACCACTGGACAATTGCGCAGCTTAGCGGTCATGGGATATCTGCCCAATGGTGGGCCCAACTCGGATGATAAAGTTACTTCACTGTACATGGCGCTTCTGCTCCTGTACCAGTTTTTTCTGTGACATGGCGGACTTGGACAACATTAGTCGTTCATTCTTTCGGAGCAGCTTTGTTGAATCCCGCTTGGGTTCCTTGTTGCGTCATTCTGACGAACTCACTCGTCCAGCTGTGGGATCCGACTGGGATTGCTTTGAAGATGTCTTGCCTTAGATTTATGCAGGTGAAACCCTCCGGAAGAGCCGTTGACGATGCAACTCCGTCAAGACATTTGCTGACCTTGCAGCTCAGGCGTGATTTTTTTCTTTTGTTTGAACTAGAGTTTCTTTACTTTTGATTGGATTCGTGAGTTTCCCTATGTGTTGGTTGAATTAGGGCTGAGGCGGTGGCGAATGAAGCGGTTTTTTTGGCCCTGCGTTGGCACAATCTGGTTGTGTATTTTTTTGAATTATCTTTCATGTCTTTCCTACGTTGGTGCCTCCGTTGCGCGGGAATTACGCGCGCTTTTCATCGCAGAACTCCTCTGGGCCAATGGCACTGGCACGTGGCTCAGCAGCATAAGCGAAATCTAAGTCAGCCATACACGCGGAATCTGACTGGCTATACCCGCGGAATCGACACAGCCACACACGCGAAATCAACTCAGCCACACACGCGAAATGTTCCCCGTCATTCACGCGACGAGACCATAGCTTTGATGATCACAGGCTTGCCATGTGTTATTATATGATCACATGATCTTATGGACACGCATGTCCAGCGCGAGGCAGCTGTCGTCCATGCGCGCGTAGATGTCATGCTAACGGTACAGGATTCTATCTTGCAGTTGGAAACGTACCCAGGTCATTGGATCATAATACCAGAAGTATTGCATAGGAAAGGCACTTGCAGGTGGCGACAGCGTGCGTGGTACACTATAAGGTCTGATCTGGCAACTGTAGCATTTTCATGTTACTATTGTACGTGTTTGCAAGCGTGAGCTGAGGGCATGCTAGACGTAGCGGTGCTTTTTTTGACACGTGGAGACATACATATTGGATCATCGTCGTCCTGCAAACATTTGTTCAAGCAGATTTCACATAGCCCAGTCGTATCGATGCTGCTGGGGTTCAGGACGTTCACTGCCTAGATGTCAATTGATCCCCCACAAACCCGGCCCAAGACTATGTTCACGGCGCAATGCTGAAGATGACTAGCACCCAGGGTGCACCGCTTTTATGTGCACAGGAACATAAATGTTATTGGTCCTCCCCCACCCCGGCCCAAGATTATGTTCACGGTGCAATGGTTGACTGACAGATCCGGGTGCAGTGCTTTTGTGTGCAAAGGACGATGAACGTTACTAGCCCCCCGCCCACCCCGGCCCAAAACCATGTTTCTTCCCCGCAATGCTAGATGACAGGCGATCAAGGTGCAGCGCTTCTGTGTGCACAGGAACATGATCGTTATTGGTCCGCTCCCCAACCGGCCCAAGATTATGTTCATGGTGCAATGCTTGAGATGCAGTCAGGGTGCAGTGCTTTTGTGTGCATAGGAAAATGAACGTTATTCCTCCCACCCCCACTCCGGCCCAAGACCATGTTCACGGCCCAATGCTTAAGATGACAGGCGATCAGAGTGCAGTGCTATTGTGCGCAAAGAAACATGAACGTTATTGGCCCTCCCCGCGGGCCACCACTATGTTCACGGTGCACTGCTGAAGATGACAGGCGCTCGGGGTGCATTGCTTCTGTGTGCACAGAAACATAAACATCGTTGGTCCCGCCCCAACCGGCCCAAGACTATGTTCACGGCGCAACGCTTAAGATGACAGGCGATCCGGGTGCAGTGCTTTTGTGTGCCGAACAAAACGAAAAATTATTGTTTCCCCTCCACCCGACCCAAGGCTATTTTTACGGAGCAATGATAAAGATGAGAGGCGCTCAGGGTGCACTGCTTCTGTGTGCTTAGGAACATGAACGTTCTTGGTCCCCCCCAACCGGCCCAAAACTATGTTCACGGTGCAAATGTTGAGATGACAGATCAGGGTGCACTGCTTTTGTTTGCACACGAATATGAACGTTATTGGTCCTCCCCTTCCCCAGCCCAGCCGCTGAGTTGGAGCTGTTTTCGTGGGTGAGTTGGATCTGTGTGCGTGGCTGAGTTTTGGCTGTGTGCGCCGCTGAGTTGGATCTGTGTGCGTGGCTGAGTCGCTTACCCCAATGGAACTTGTTGCCATGGATGACATATCAGCACCTTTGGGAAAACAAAACTGGTTCCAACGTTGCTGCAGACAGGGTCGTCCGGTTTGGTTCACGTTTCTGCCGTGCTGCCAATGTGCCCATCAAGCATGACGTGTTGCCTAAAGCCACCTTGGTGGTTGCCCTGAATGATTTCGCCCATGGGACAATAAGCAAAACCACCATTTCCTTCAGTTTTGTGGTTTTTATGGTGGGGTGTTCTTTTTGTGTTTCTGGATTTCTGGCCCCTCCTTTTTCCTTTTTGTTTTTTTCCCTTTTGTTTTATTCTTTGATGCCTTGACTCCTGTGTATGCAGCATCCTTGCATGAGTCGTTACGTTCATTCCGACTGCTGAATCAAATGTCAAGCCCGCCTAGAAGTTCAATTTATCACCGCTATTGACAATCATAGCTTGTTTGTTAGATGGCTGCCCATGGGTTGGGGCGTGCTCCATATCCTGGTTTCGGTGGTTATTCATGTGAGTGTGTGCCCTTAGTCCGGTTAGGGGGCACCAGGTCTCCGTTCTCAAGACTGAAACTGAGGATGCGGGAGGAAAAAAAATCAAACAATTTTTCAGGGATGTTTTTTGCCATTGATACCTGCATCGATGTTATGTCCCAAAACGCTGGAGCTCCAGAATGTCGCCATTCCAAAATTCACTATTAACGACGTGCATGAACGAAATTTTGAAACCAATGGCAAAGCTCAAAATGTAGAAAGGTTGGTTGCGGAAACGCTCATTTTTTGCTAGCGATGATCCTTTGCGCTGTTGATTAAGATTTTGATTTACTTGCTGGATACGTCGGCCAACACATACGCGGGTGTTTGGTTGCAGTTGTATATGTCTGAAACGGTCATTTCAGCCACGGAAGCGCAACCGCCACCATTTTTAACAAGTCGAGGTGAACAGAGCAAAATTTGGAACCTTGAATCATCGCACATATGGTTTGGATGCATGTTAACGTCCTTGGGATCCAAGTGCACAAACACCGATACACAATACCTCATTCAAGCTGCAAACAAAATTTTCCATGCCAACCAAACAGTTTCATGTGACATATTTTTTGTTCAATCCATCTGGAGCTGAGGTATTTCCACGCAATTGTGACTCCAGCCGCTTGTTTTGGAACCCGGCCGACGGCGATCCATATATGGATAGTAAGGACCTACAATGACTTGATGGAACCTTCGAAGTAATGTCGTTGGGCCACCACCAGGTAGAAGTTGGGACGCTCCGTGGCGCATTACTTTACACACTTGGCATGACCGTGCTGCGCATTTTTTTCGCGAAACACGAATGTGTACCTGGGCTACAATGAGCGTGCGCCAGCATTAGATATTTGCGCCAGCATTGGAATCTTTCTGGTCGTGCTGGACCTGGAACCTCCAAATTTCTCGATTTAAAATCGTGGCACTTGGTCGGTACAGCGCAAAAAGATTCTGGGAGGATGAAACCAAGAAAAACCTCAATTGTGGATGGAATGTATGCAAGGTTTTGATGGAGTTTGTTCAATTTGTTGGGTTTCAAAAGGCGCTACAAAAGCGCAGCAGTAATGTTAAATGAAACCATCGTGCTTCACCGGCCTGTGCTTTAAATGGGTTCGCCGCACTGCGTACAAGGATGCAATGCACATGCTATGAAACAATTCGGACACAAATGTGTGGCGTTTCATGGCACCGCACTGTCTTCACGATGTTGCGGAAAACAGGAGACACCACGAAACCAAACAATTGGAGACGTATAGCTGTTCTGAAAATCACATACGGATTTTTTTTCAAGTTTTTTGCGCCTTCCTTGACGGCCGGTTTGGATGCAAACCAACCTGCAAACCAACCTGCAAACCAACCTGCAAACCAAACTGATTTTCGATCAGGCTCAATATTTTTATGCTGCAATGGTTGTGTTAGACAACACGTGAGGTAAATCTTTGGAGTGGGGAACTCCACTTTGGCTAGTGGGCCTTGATTTGAAAGAATGGGGCACCAAGCGTGCGGTGGCGCACTGATGACACAGGGGGTTCCAAATGGCGCGACCTTGTTGCACGGCGCATATGCCAAACACAGGAAAAAAAATCGTGGAAACGAAACGATTTTCATATTGCCCGGCATCAAACAAAATGATGTAAAGAGCCCCATGTTCGTTAATGCTGGGTACGTTTGAGTGTCGGACTCGCAGAAGGCGTTACCAATTCTCGATTTGCACCTGACGTCTTGTCTTTGCAAGATTTTGACATGTACATCTTCAACAGTGCGAAGACAAAAGTATTGACGACATGTTCTCAACCTTGTCCTTCCTATATTGGATATTGAGTGTTGCGAATCCTGGCTGGGAATTCCCTAGCGGGACGAGACGCACATATATTATTGTTTTGGTCGCAAACTTTCGGCGTATGCAGCATCCAGAGGCCAGCTGGAATTGGAACAACGAATTTGGTTTGCCTGCCGGAATTTTCACACACTGTGGCACATTTTGTTGAATGACATCTTTCATTGAAACCGAAGTTGAAGCTGTTTGATGCGGCCATTTCTCCTACCATCCTTTTTGGGCTGCCAACGTTGCTGCTGACAAAGGTGGGAGCACAGTCGGTTGTCAAGTTGCATCGCAGAATGTTTCGACCACATGTTGGTCGGATAAAATTTCCAGGGGAAGACTGGGCCAAAACTATGACACCGTGAAGGCAAAATTGGAACGCGCACCGCAAATGCACAATACGAACAAATGGCCACAAAAAACAATTCCGTTCGTCAATGAACACAAGACGCGAACCTGCAAAATGGCCTGCTGCCAAAACATTATCGGATCCAATCCAACATTGGCATAGCCGTTGCTTCCCAGTGAACCTCACAAACAGCAAGGCCGCCCACCTAAATGATGAGGCGACAAATAAAAAAAAAATCGCGCCAACATTTAAATAAATTCTGGGTCGGCGCAGCTCGTGACAGACCAGAAGGGCATCTGCTGGAGCAGCGTTTTGTACAGTCCTGTTTTGACCTTGTAATGTATGGTAATGTATGATCATGTTGAGGATGATGATGATGATGATGATGATGATGATGATGCTGATGATGATGATGATGATGGCGCTGATGATGATGATGATGATGATGAGGGTGATGATGATCATGGTGAAGATGATAATGTTGCGGATGATGATGTTGAGGATGATGGGGTAGGGGGGTCATGTTGGGGATGGTGAGGTGGAGGATGATGATGATGTTGAGGATGATGAGGATGAGGATGACAATGCGGAAGATGAAGTGGACGATGATAATGCGGCAAAATCTCTTTTTGCAAAGAATGAACGAGCACGGCAGCTGCTACCTTTTCCTGCGGATTTTGGGCCTGAAGTCACATGGTTATTCCATGCACAAAAGTTCCAATGCAGTTACACTTCTCGATTTGTGAACGCAAGAATTCTCTGATTTGTGCGTGTCATCCAACCCGTGAGTGTTGCTCTCAATCTTTTGCACACCTCCTTGGAGTTTTGCAGCTTTAGTTCGAAATTCTATTCACCAGGTTGGATGAGGTCCCATCTCTGGGATTTCAGAGGAAACCTTACACTCTTCCTTCGGGATCAAGCGCCCTTTCAAACCAACATTCAACCGTTTCCCAACGCTTCTTTCTGAGAAACCATCGCCAAAAGTTGGCTCATGCAGTGGCTATGCCGTCAACAACTGAAAATCTTCCGCACAACTTCCATAGACTTCTGATAGCCAATGCTCTCCGCTGTTCCTGCTGGAACGCTGCAACCTCCTGAAACACTTCTGAATGCCATCCACCAAGTCAAAGCTAAGTCCAGTGCTGGTTTGAATTGCGTGCAGCACCAACATGATGGCACCCTGCATCTCGTTCGCATCAGCAAATCTTTCATGAACTAGGGCCTCATTTTGCTGATCTCTCAAATTGCTCAGCAATTTTGAAAGTGGCCCTTCACCATACGGGTTGTCACATCACCTCCATCATCCACGTCGTCGTCTGTCCGTGATTCTTTTTCTCCTCCTTCACCAACAGCTCTTGTCTCATCCATTGGTACGGCCACAGAAGATGGTCCAGCCGCTGAAGAGCTTGCTCCTCCTGGATTTCTGGGGGGCGTATCGGTGTCGTCTGGATATCTGTTCCTGTTGTCAAACATCAGCATATTTGCACGCTCTTGAATCATCATGCTGTTTCATAGCTGTGCACTGAGCTCCCTATGGCGGACAAACCCACCAATCTCGACCACACCATACCTGAGAGTATGTATGTAATCTTCCAGCACACTGACTTCATTGCTGGATTGTTCAACATAGGCTTGGAAATCTTGAACATGGCCATCCAGTCTCGTAGAAAGTCTCTCCAAACCACCTCGCGCAGCACCTACTGCATCACGCTGATTGACAAAAAAAGTGTGTGCCTCTGCCTGCTGAAGTTCATTCCAATGCAAACGCTTATCCACTTGCTTCCAAAACCAAAACGCTGTTGCACCCAAAACAAGCCATGAGAAAACAAGCGCAAACATTGTCACTCCAATCCAAAATTTGTCACTGGCATCCCGGTTGCCCACTGGGCACGAATCACCTTGCCCATTTGCAGTGGTAGGCTCAAAGCCCGTCATCAAGGTCAGCCGCAAGATTGTCTTGGCCAGTTTGGACATGTTATTGTACCACGCGCTTGGGGTTCAGCACGTTCTGCCTCGCCAACGGGTTCCTGGGACTTAACAAAGACCATGCCAGATTCACCCATGAGTGCAAACCTCTTCTTGGACACAGGCTTGGCCCCCACATCAGCCAGATTGAACATCGTTGGAACCTGTCACACCAACACTTCCCCACTCTGTGCCTTTGCTTGCGCCCAATGTATTTTGCCATTCAAATGCCTGATCTTCCCACTGCCTTGCCTAGCCAATAACTGGCGTGCAGAACTACTGTCTGTATACTGCACATGGAATATTGTTGCTTGGAGCATGAATTGTAGGCAGCGTCGAATAAAAATTCTATCACACATTGAACTCACAATGGGGTGCAACTCAGACTCGCAAGAGGATAAGGATATCACCTTTTGTGTCCTGCTGCTGGCATAAACGTTGTTTTGCATTGACCAGGTGAACTGCGCAGGATGTGCTCCTACGATGAGATCGATTGCACATCCAGTCTGGATCTGAAAACGTTTCAAGGACCCAATGCTGGTCAGAGGCCACCTTCAGTTTGCCATGTCCTGGCACAGGATATGCCAACTTGGTGGCCACATGACCTATCCGTTTGAAGAAGCCCACAAGCTTGTGTAGATGTTGTAATGAAGTGAAAGTTGGACTGCTCATACGTCCTGCAAGTTCCTTGATCGTGTACATGCAATCAGGTCTGTCTCAACTGAAGTAAAGACACATTTCAACTATAGACCTGTATTGGCTGCTATCTGCTGCGTTGAGGGGCGGTGATGCGTCCTCCAACAAAATGGAACTGTCACAAGGGATCAACTGGCATCGCGTAGGTCCAAAAGCCTGCTCAACGGAATCAATGATTCTTTGGACTGGAGGCCCTGGCGCAATCAAAATCCCACCATCGACACTGATCAATCTCTTCTTCAGAAAAAAAAAACCGAAGGTCCCAGGTCCAGCAGATTCTGAGACATTCACCACAAACTCCTGTTTGCATGCTTTTAGGAAATGCTCATGAAAATATGCCTGGCTCCCTGCAAACAGCAAATTATCCACGTGAATCAACACTACTCCACCTGCACTTCGCGCAAAACACAGTTGTTCAATGCCAAATTTGAACCTGAGACGCTGCTCCAAAAGCTTTCTGAAATGATCACACCACATCTTGGATCCACGCCTTTGGCCTGGCAAATTCTTCAGAATGATGTAGGCGCTGCCCCATATAGACTGGCTTCTATGGGCTGTTCCTGTGGCACCTGCAGGAATGCATCTTTGATGTCAAGGCTTGCCTGTTCATCACATCCTTCAGACTGGGCTTTGAGGTCAAGGAAGTAGACTATGAGCAGGTTGGAAGTATGCGCAGGGAAGTATGCGCACCAGTATATAGCTGGAGAAAAAAGTATCATCACGCTTTGTATTTGCATATTCCCGTGCTACCAGGCGAGATCTGCACATCCATCGCTCCCTGGACTGCCCATCCAAACTCACATATAGCTTCTTCCTCCAGTCTTTGACAAAGTTTGTGGTCAGATGACCTTTCACTGACCCCTTGTAGTTGGCAACCTGCTGATTTCGATCTCATTTGCCAACCTGTCAACTTCATCTCCTGGAGGTGGAGGTTGCTCACTGAGAGGATGGCCACTCCAAAGCCGCTCATCAACACCTGCAAAGTGCAGTTCTTCCTCTCCCAGCCATGGATCATCTGAACCATCTGCATCGTCCACCTGCGGCTCTGCATTGTAGGAGTCGAGAGTGTGATACTGCTCCTCACCAAACCGCACTGTTCTGATGAACTTTTCCAGCTCTGTAACCAGTCGGTTGATGCGCTGCTTCTTGAAGTCTTCCACCTTTGAACGCTTTGCCTCACTCTTCTCAACATCATCATCATCATGAGTCCTGGTCATTGAAGAATGCCTGGGACTTGTTGGAGAGATTGTAACTGGTCCCTGTTGTGGTGTCATTGGAACCTCAAGACCAGTTGTTGGCTGAATTGCCAATGTTGTTGAACTTGCACTGAACTCATTGCTTGACATGGCACCGCTTGGAGAGCATATGCCACAGGCAGTGGCCCTTCAACTTCCTCCTCAAAAATGCTTCCATCACCAAACTCCACCTCACGCTGGATCTCTTGAGGTTTGTCGAAGGCTGACATCCTCTGAAGCTCACTTTCTTCCTTCAACTCCTCCAGGGCTTTGGCTTTGACTGCCTCTGCATATTCATCCGCCAGTCTGCTGGGTTCCACGGCAGTGACTGGAGGTAGCACTGAAGCAGGTCTTGGTCCCCCTCTGCGCTTTGTTGGTTGTACACGAGCTCCAAAGCCAACCTTGTACTGCCATGAATAGAGGTTGCGCTGCTTGTAGAATCCCATGTAAACGACCCAATTGGTCTTCACTCTTCGAACAGATCTGCTAATTTTGAGTGACACCCCATCGTAGAGGAGAAAGCTGTCTTGCCCCTCGACCTTCCCCAGAAACAGCATGCGGCGCCATTTGGGATTGCCCTTCATGGAGCTTCTAGCAAACCCCAGCACTGGTTCCCCATACTGGCAAATCTGGCCTCGATATTGTTTGCCATAAACAACTTCGAATGGAGTAAGGCTTTGACGAGGATTGAAACGATTCAAAATCCAGGCTGAATGCCTCATGCACCATGACCACAAAGCATGACTTGAACTCACTGTCACTGCCAGCTTGGACTGAAGGTTGTGCATCAAGCTACCCGCCAATCCTCTGATGCGCTGGATACCATTTTCTGCTAGAGCATTTCCATGTTCATACGCAGAAGGAGTGCATGCCTGAGTCTGTAGCCCCATCTCCTGCCTAGCCTGCACTGTAAGACGCTGCAGCTGCACCACTCACGGCTCATTGTCACGACGTAACATCACACTGTTGTATCCCAAAGTTTGGCAGAATGCTATGATCTTCTTGGGGCCAAATCAAACTGCGCTTTGGAATTCATCGGCATGCATCCCAAGTACCCAGTTTTGCTGTCGACAAGCACCAACGCAACCAAAGCATCTAGATCTTGACTCTGTTCACCTGCTTTCGTGTATGTAGAAATAGTCAAATGAAATTGTGGGACATGATCCCTCCTTCGAAGAAAAATCATGTGGATGTCGGTCAGCTCTGGCACGATGGGCCACACAACTTTCACACCAAGGTTGATATGGGGTGTGTGTAAGCCTGTGAAGATCCTGCGCAGCTTCACTTGGAGGCTCTGGCAATGCTGGAGCATTGGGCAACCGCACCTGAGCATTCAAAGCATCCTGAGCAGCATGTGTGATTGTCTGCAATTCTAGGTTCTTCTGATGATTCACAAGTCTGCTGAAACACTTCATCTTGCTGCCACTGCTGGAAATTCCATAGGAGGCACATGCTGCCCGCAAAGTTGCAAGTGAACTGCCAATAGGCTCATTCTGTTGGATTGAAATACGGCAAGCCTCCAACCCATTGCATCCAGTTACCCAACGTACAACCAGCAAAGCCCTTTGCCTCAACAGCCATGAAACAAGGCTGCAAAAAGAAAGTGTTGCGTTGCTTCTCAGCGTCGGAAAAGTCTACTAGATCCACCACTCGGTCTATATGAACTCGAACAGCTTGGATGTCATCTGAAATTTTGCATCCACTGAAGCAATAAACTGTTCAAAAAACGAGCTCCAATTACACCATGCAGGACCATGGACGAAGATAGGAGGCTTCTTCGACTCCTCACCAGTCTGCCTGGTCAGTGCCTGCTGCACTGCATTTGCTGCTGCTGCTGCACTTACAGCTTGCACACGGAGAGCTACTTCAGCACTCTTGAAAGCGCCTTGAGGCAACCCATCAAGTTGTCCTGAGGACTTGCACCAGCTGCTGGCTCCATCTAGGATCCATCAACCGTTTCACTGCAGAAAATCACTTGGTGAGGAAAGTAGAAAGGAGTAGTGTCAAAACTGTCCACTTGTCACTGCCCAAGTACCAAAGTCGTTATATTGCAGAATCAATTTCCAGCCAGCTCCAGAGATTTCCAAAACGTCAAGGTGAGCCGTAGCTTTTCCTGTGAATTTTAGGCCTGAAGTCACATGGATATTCCATGCACAAAAGTTGCAGTTGCACTTCTCGATTTATGAATGCAAGAATTCTCTGATTTGTGCGTGTCATCCAACCCATGAGTGTTGCTCTCAATCTTTTGCACTTTTAGAGATCTTATGGAGATATCTTTTTGAGATCTCTGTAGAAGCCCTCTAAACAGCTTTGGCAAGCTCTATGTAAGAGACCTCTTGACAGGATCTCTGCAACAGCGCTCTATGCGTCTCTGCGCAAGATCTCCAAAAAAAGTGTCCTCGCAAGATCGTTACAAGATCTCTGCAAGATCTCTTGGGAGATCTCTGTACAAGCTCTCTGTACAAGCTCTCTGTAAGGGATCTCTTGGCAAGATCTCTGTACAAGCTCTATAAGAGCATTGTCGGCACGATCTCTGGAAGATACCTCTTGGCAAGATGTCTGCAACAGATCTCAACGCAATGTCTCTGCGCAAAATCTTCAAGAGGTGTCCTGGCAAGATCTCTTGCGCTATCTCTCTAAGATCTTTCGGCAAGATCTCTTAAGATCTTCGGAAGCTGTTGATAGGAAATCTCTTGTTTTGATCTCAGCAAGCGACCGCTTGGAAACCTCTGTGCAAGCTTCCTACCAGAGGCTCTTGGCAAGATCTGTTCTAGAGATCTCTGCGCAATCTCTCTACAAGAGCTCTTGGCAAGACTCCAACAGTTAGCAAGGTCTCTGTCAAGATCTCTGCAAAAGACCTCTCTGCACAAGATCTTTATATAAGAGGTCTCTGTGGCAAGATTCTGCGCAGAAGCTTTTGCACACAGAAGTTTTTACACAGAAGTCTTTACACATCAAGTAATACAAAATGCCTTAGTTGGAGTTCTATTTTTTTTGCTCGGAATAAGCGCACGCTGGCACAAGGCCTGTGTCACTTGTCAATTGAAGTAAGCTAAAATGAAACCAAAATGAAACCAAAATTGAAATAACCTAGCGCCCGGCTCTCAGTACATGCCTGCAAANTGTGTCACTTGTCAATTGAAGTAAGCTAAAATGAAACCAAAATGAAACCAAAATTGAAATAACCTAGCGCCCGGCTCTCAGTACATGCCTGCAAAGAAGAAGTGTTAATAGCCGCCCATAGCATACTGAGATCCAGAGTACACTGAGTAGACGAAGTCAAAATAAGCCAGTGGTCCACCAGCTCACGTAAACGAAGTCGACCGACGGAGTAATCAAACTGAATGCTCATGCTACAGAGAAAGCATGCACCTATCCTGAGACACGGTATACAGTGCCAAACTTCATACCCCGTACCCAACGGGGAGAAGTGGCAGAAGATTTTGTACCGTTCACATCATCAGGCAAGCCGTACTGTAGACAATACTGACATCACATATCAGTATTCCCGGTCATAATGCAGCCCAATGCCTTAGTTAGAGTTCTAGTTAAACTAGTTGTAACTAACTATTGAACCAAGAGTTGCAACTAGTTGTAACAAATTTGAGGGAACTAGTTCAAATTGTTTGAGTTATAACTAACTCTGTAACTGGTTAGCAACTAGTTACAACTAATTAAACTAGTCCACAGATGCTGTCAAATTTTGCGCATTGATTCGCTAGTCCCTTCCATCCCAAACACCCTTTCCAACAATAGACACGTGGAGTCGTTTGTTTTATTAGGGGAATACCCGTTGGAATTTCCTCTCGGAAATGGCAGGCCAGGTCGGCAACATTTTAGCGAAGGAAGCGTAGAAGCTAAATCTTATGAAAAGATGGACAGCCAGGAAGAAAGTCACAAGAGAGACGATCAGGTACGCAGAAAATTAGAAGAGAGAAGATGCAGGTGCGGAAAAGGTAGGAAAGTCGCGAAGCACTGTGTTTGTGGCTCCGGAGGATCCAAAAGTAGGCTCGCTAAAGCGGAGGGTGCGGAGACATCTGGTGAGATGAGACATGAAAAATTCCAAGCCGTTGTGGCGTCGAAAAAGTGGACTGCAGTGTTGCGCGAAACAGATTTGGAAGTGAAAATGTAGAAAACACCTTATGGTCAAACCACCTTTGGAAGTTGTGATGTCGAAAAAAGTGTACGGGGTTGCGGCGCGAAGCATATTTGGAAGTGAAATGGAGTTGAGATGTCGAAAAAGTGGACGGCGCTGTTTTTTTTTGCTCGGAATAGGCGCACGCTGGCACAAGGCCTGTGTCACTTGTCAAATGAATGAAACGGAAGGTAAAAGTATCCAAAAATAAGAACAAAATGGAAATAACCTATCGCCCGGCTCTCAGTACTGGCCTGCAAGGAGGTAGTGTAAATGCCGCCGAAGTCGTCCAAAACAAGAATACTTTGGATGACGCTGAAAAAGTGGACGGCGCTGTGGCGCGAAGCGCATTTGGAAGTGAAAATGTACAAAACACCTTATGGTCAAACCGCTTTGGAAGTTGTGATGTCGAAAAAGTGCACGGGGTTGCGGCACGAAGCACATTTGGAAGTCAAAATGTCAAAAAACACCACATGTTCGGACCACTTTTTGGAAGTTAAGATGTTGAAAAAGTGCACGGCGCTGTGGCACGAAGCATATTTGGAAGTGAAAATGTATAAAACACAACATGCTCGGACCACTTTTGGACGTGACAGGCGCAAGGGATTCCGCACCTTGTTAAAAGTGAGCTAAACGTGTGGGTTTTGTAGCATTTTCAAAAACGATGGCAGGCGTGGGACATTGAAAGAGGATCTGCACAAATGCATTTTTCGTCGCAGGCGCAATACAAGAGACACTTCAAGCAAAGACGTTGAGGTCAGGGCGTTGGTTTGCTGAGAGGGCTTGCATACAGGGGAAAGGGGGAAGGTGGAGCACACAAAGCTAAGAAAGGGAGTGCGAAACGTCAAGGATAGAGCTGGTGTCCATAGCAATAAAATTGAGGAATGCAGGAAACATGCAACTTCGAGCCAGCAGAAATCATGTGCACCGAGACTCACCAAAAATCACCTCCTCTGCTTGCGTCTCCGGATCACGAATTTACCCTGTGTGCCAGCTAAGCATGCTTTTTTAGGGTCCGCCTGCACTCTCTCGTATGCTACTGTACCACAGCTGGCAGCCTTTCCGGACACCAGGTTTTCTGAGTGCCTTCGTGTGCATTTAGGATGGAGGACTGCGGAAGCTATCGGCTTTTTATGGAAGTATCCACCATGATGCCACGATTCATGTGGAGCTGCAGATTTGTCATCTCTTTTGGTGCTACAACATATACAGTTGTGCAAGGTGCATGCTATGATGCAGATTGCTGTNCTCTTTTGGTGCTACAACATATACAGTTGTGCAAGGTGCATGCTATGATGCAGATTGCTGTGGTGAAAGTGGGTTTTGGATATAGATGTGGATGTTTTGTATGTTTTTACAAACCTGCGTTTTCGAGGATGAGTTTGTGGAAGTTGCCAACAACGGTTGAGGT
>BGPT01003551.1:16670-30587 GCA_003297045.1 Symbiodinium sp. clade C Y103 | reverse complement strand
GTAATGTAATGTAATGTAATGTAATGTAATGTAATGTAATGTAATGTAATGTAATGTAATGTAATGTAATGTATGTAATGTATGTATGTATGTAATGTATGTATGTAATGTATGTATGTAATGTATGTATGTATCTATGTATGTATCTATGTATGTATCTATGTATGTATCTATGTATGTATGTATGTATGTATGTATGTATATGACAAAAATTGGATAGCTAGGGCATATATATATATATACACATACATACTAAGTATATTGGTTATAGTTATGGCTCAACCCCGAAAATCCCAAGGCAATCGGTGGCAGTTCCCAATGTGTTCAGGACCCTGACGTGCGCAGCTGTGTGGCCCGGTCCCTGCTGGCCATTTATCGTTCCTCGGTCTCTGAGACGCCGCCCAAAAGCGCTGCGCTGGGCATCGAGAGGCCCCACATCGGAAGCCTCGGAAGCCTCGGAAGCCTCTGGTGTTCGGGACGCTTCCAGTGCCAGGGACTTGGGTTTTTTCCAAAATTTTTGCCATTATAAAAACATATATGGTGGGAATATAGCCCAAAACTGCAGACACAGCCATAAATGACAAAAAACTAATTTTTGCAGGCAGCTTTACATGACTGGAACATCCCCAGTTTGATTCGGTATGCTTTTATACCCCCTTACGATTCCGAGGACGCACCATCCAAGAAGAATGTAAGCCATTTGGATCCATTTGGCGTTGTTCAAGAATTGGGCACGCCCGTGCAAGCTCCTATTCAATCATCATTTTCCCAATGCACAGAACACACCTACATATGAGCCACAGAAAATATCGCAAAATGGGGACAGTCACAGGTCAACACCCATGATAATCTGGGAGGTGAACATCCGATTTCGACCTATAGTCACATTACTTAAAAAAGGAAAGATAGCCAACGGCATTTCTTTATGGGGTCCACACACGGGAAATCAAACTGTTGGGTTTTGATGTCAGAAACCATCATGGGGTGGAGCTGATCCATGCTGTTTGGCTTCGTACTAACTTGGCCCCTGTCATTTCTGGTCCCCGAATCTACCAGGATTGGGGGAAGCCTTCGAATGCAGTTCCGACCTTCCAACGTTCTGACAGGCGTGTTTTTCTTCCGCCTGCTGCAAAGGATGAACCTCCAGCAGAAGGTACGCGCTCAGGGTGCAAAGGTGATGTTTCTGCGATTTGTTCAAGGTTCTACCATAGTTTTGGATCGTTTGGGGACATCCAGATGTTGTAGGTTTGTCGCATTGCCTCATATTTTGGGAGTAAACCGAGTAAACCATTTGAATGGCTTCAGCGTCAGCTTGCAGCTATGACAAATATGTGATTCCCGGAACCTTTCAAGATGTACAATTCCAGATTTTGGTACTGCACAGCGCTTTACATAAATTTGTCCGAGAATATTTGATACCCCATTCTATTTCCATCAAAAACATAGGAAAAATGAGATCAATGGAATGGAATCCTATACCTTTAGACAAACCCAAATGACTTGAAAAGATGGTTTTCCAATGTTTTTGCAACTTTTGAATATCAATTCCTCAGGTTTTCCCATGGTTTTCACCATTTGCTCCTCAGTTTGTCACTGGCAACGGGGCTTCGGGGCAGGTGATGAGGATGCGCCAACGACTGCCAGGAGTAGGGATGACTCAGAGGACCATCCATGGTGGATTGGATATTTATTGCTGGATTTTCCCATGAAAAATTGTGATTTAACTGATTTCATGAAATAAAGCCACGGTGGATTTCGTGGATATTTTCTGAGGATTATATCAGGTTTATATATGGTCAATATAGAGGATATTTGGCCGGATACAATGCAATACGTGATATATATACATACACTGACAATTAGATTATATTGGCAGATAATCAACCTTTAAATTGGTTACAATGGGTACCGTTAACCCAGGATTTATTACGAACAACCAGTTTATTAATAGGGGAGTACCGATCGTAGTAGTCATTTAGACAAGTTATTTGGGTAACCCCCAATAATCAATTTTTGGTTGATAAAAATCGGGGTTGACATTGGTTGGGATTTAGCCGTCAGTTTCTACGGGTTCAGTTTTGATGATGAAAATCGAGGCGATATAATGATATAGTAATTGACCAATTTTGGTTGGCTGACGTTTTTTTTGTCCATTTTAGGAGGATATAGTAGGATGGGGATAGGATGGGGATAGGATTAGGATTGAATGGGGATACATGCAATGGGGAAAACAGAACAAACACTACAATATTTGCTGGTTGGTTGAGGTATACCCAGTACCCTTGAGATGAGTTGTGGCTAAGCCCCCAGATGGTTTTTTGTACTGGGATGGAATCGGTCAAACTTACCCCAAAATGGATGATCTAATGCCAAACATACGAATGATTGATAATGATTGCATGAATCTAAATGACTTTGCCAGTCAGAAATGGTGCCCAACCGGGATTTTCTGGGGGTTTACCAGGTTAAGTGGATCATACACCCTGGTTAGCTTAGACTCCCGCGCAACTTCTACTGATAATGTCAATAAATTCCCCATAAATTCCCCATTGATATTTGGTACAGGAAAGGGCGGGGCCCAAGGTGGTATCAACACGACAGGGGTCATCCTTCAACTGGTCAAGTGGAGGCCCCATCCGTATGCAAAGTTATGCACATCTGTCACATCTATGCACCATTTCCTGCCACTAGGAGATAGTAGGTGACTAGTGGTTTATTGCCGTCCCCCATTCATATTAAACACCCTCCATTGTATGGTCCCAAAATGTCCCAAATCAGTGCAAATCCCCCGCATCTACCATGGTGACTCGGGTCTTGGCAGTTCTGAGGTGAAGATTCCATGGCGGGCGCTGCTGCCGCCGGCAATGTGGATACAGAGTATGGAGTGCCTTGGAACGAGTTGTTGGGAGGCCTCAAAGCTGCTGAGGGAAAGTGCTGGAAATATCCAGTATATCCACTGAGGTCTGTAGGATATTGATGGACAGTGACTTATTGGTACTGTCTCTACTGAAAACAAAGTTCCGATTTTCATGACAGTTTGTGTGCTGAGACCTTCAAATCAAATGGAACCAGTCTGACGACTCTGCGGGTCGTGACTGCTCGGCTCAGATTTGATGTTTTTCCCTGGCAACTGGTACAGGGCCAAAGCATCCTACTGAATCCGCATTCTGCAGTTGGACTTTGGCCCCTTCCAACTATACCCTTAGACAAGCATGATCATGTTTTTTTTCCTATCTTCAATAGGTCAATTGTCTATAAGACAAATCACAGGCAACCAGTGCCAGCTTAGATAAACAGTGAAACAGGGAGTAATAAAATAAGGTAGGTTACATCCTACTTGAAACATCTCCATAGTTCACCCAGTTGTGTATTTATATATGTATATTATGTGATATCAATGTAGACAATTGATGACAATTGTTGGTTCTTCAGTTCTTCCCAAAATTGCTACCTGGGATGGTTCTCCACTCCTGGCGATCATCACATCCTGGCCATCATCTAGGAGTTGGCCGTCATGGAAATTGCCCAAAGATTGGCACATGACAAGCCGCCTCTCGGATATAGAGGGGATAGACACCATCAAGTTAGGATTCACAAGTCACGAAATCATGGGGAGTCAGATGTTTTTACATGAGACGGAATGGGCTACCAATTGTTTGGGGTGTTTGTTTGTTTTGTTCTTTTGGTGATTCAATGATGGACTGACCCATGAATGACTCATACAGGAGTTTTGTGGACAGGACGTTGAAACTTTGGAACTTGTCAGTTCGAACGTGAAAGCAAACTTGCAAACTATGAGTGGAATGACCAAAAGAAATACTGGGGGAAGAACGGGCAACCACGCCTAAATTCACCGCTAGCTACTCCTGGGGATGAACCAGATTGATCCTCTTGGCAGTAGGTTATTGTTTTGGGGACGTTTGACCGGTTTGATCCTTGCAATAGAGCTGTCCAAATATCAGCGGGTCTTGTAGCCTCTGGGCTCCAAAAGCTTTCTTTCCGGCTCAGTTAAACAATATAGTGGAACCTATCCGGTGAATATGGTTTCAAGAAAACATGGGGCTGGATTGGACGAACATATCGACCTGTCAATGGTGTCTTGTTTTGGCAAAGCGCAAAACGCTCAAATTATCATCCTCAGATTGGTCACTCTCAGATGGTCTCTTACCACCCTAACTTGGAGTTTGATATTTCTGCAACATGTTTGAATACCCATACAACTGTACAACTGGAGTTAGAACTTGAGAGCTGAGATGGAGTTTAGCCCACTTAAAATACAGTAGCTGGAAGTTGGCTGATGCAACTTGAACATCCAGGATCATCCAATGTTACCGCCCAGGGAGATCCGGGAGTTGGCGCTGAGTACATTGTCTCAGATGCTTGGCGTAATGGAACAAAGGCTGACATCACAGGATTTGATAAAATGTTAATATATTTTAATTCATTCTCAGATAGTGACACACTCTGCTTGCGATTTAAGGCAGAATCATGTTTTTTGTTTGCGATGAACTCTGGGGAAATTCGGCAAAATGGCTCAAAACCTCAGCTGCGGATTGGCCCATCGACCCGTTCCATGCTGAATTCTGGACATTTCAATGATGCTGAGTTTTAAGATGAGATGTGATACGACATTCATTTTCTAAACACAAGTCAGCCATGTATATAAATATATGAATGTATATGTATACATACATAGTAGTCTGATAAAATTGGATATGATTATGAACTATCCCAATGCTGATAGGCCTGAAGTTTGACCGCTTCCTGCTGATGGCCGACACCGAGGATGGGCGCAGCAGCCATTCCCTACGGGAAGAAACTGGGTCAGATGGTCGCTGACGACGAGGCGGACATGTCCAGAAATGAAGGCAAATCTAGTGGGGATATGATGCTCAGCTTTTAATCCACTCCCAAATCCAATGGTTTAGAACACAATCATCCCCCAAACATAACGATTGAAATGGGCATGTCCCATCTTTAGACACACTCTTCAATCCCCATTTTCATCTTCCTTCTCTCTCAAATATCCCATTTTTGGTGATTCAGATATTGTCGGTATATTGTATCTCACTACATCCCACTCATATCCCATTAATCTCCCATTCATATTCCATTCATATTCCATTAAACACATCTATTCCATGCTCCTCACTTCCAGGTCTCCGTCGTTGTGGCTGCAGTAGCAGCTTGGCAACAGCTGGGACCACATGCAGCCAGTGGCATTGAGGAGGTCGTGAAGATCCTTCACCACCAGCAGGTGCGGTTGGGGCCTGGCAGGTCCCAAAAAGCTGGAGGTGTTTCACTAGTTTCATAGTGGACACATGGATAAACATGGTGAATTTGGATGAACTTAGAGGATATAAGATCATATGGGAGTCGTTTTTGTTGGGGTTTGGGAACGTTCTTATGACTGTAGATGCGCATAGGAATTGGGTTTTAACGATTCGATCGTTGAGATTTTGATCATTAAAAGTTGGGCCTAAGTTCCAACCAAATAAGCAATGGACGTTGACTAACCATTAACATGTTGGTTTTTGACGGAACAACATTGGGTTTCAAAACAAGATTTGGAATATCATCGAGATTAAACTATAGAAGAAGAATCCAACCCGGGTTGATTCTGAGGGATCAATGAAGATATAGTCAATGAACGATGGAAAAGTAGACTCCTATTAAGAAAGTGGTAAAGTACTTGACTATCTCTTTTTGGGGGCTACTATAATTGGATCCAACCAGCTATTTCAGTGTAAGCACGGCAACAGCAATTCCTATATCAGTCCAATGATGGATTGTATCACCCATCAACAGTCTTGCGTATATCCCCAGACCCCAAACATCATTTCTTGGAGACTGCTCAGCATTTGCCATTACTTGAAGGTTCATCCCAGTTCCTCAGTTTGTACTAACCATGTCATGAGTCACAATCGAGTTGTATAATCATGGGATATCCATGAGGCAAATCCCAGTACACCAAATAGTTCCAGTAATATACAATTGCAATTGGTACTGGACAAACTATATATGAGCAGGCATCACCACACCCCCCCTCCCCCAGCCAGATGGTTCCCTCCCCCACATGGCCTGGGGGGGGGGGCGTTCCCAACAACAAGAGTCCTACATGGGCAGTGATTGTGCTGCTGTAGTGGTTGATGTCCAATTCATAGGGCGTATACGGAGAGCATTTAGGGAGTCTACAGGGAGTATATACGTATAATATAGTAGATGGGCACCCTGTGCAATGAGTCCTATACAGGTACGTTACGAAACATGTGTAGGTAGTATGTGTAGGGTGCAAGGAGTACATAAGTAGTGATGAAGCAATGCATATACTACTCATAGGTGTAGAATGTTAGTTAGGTATGTATATAACTAGGTCGCACATATATGTACAGATATTTGCAGGTACATACTGTATCCAAGCATTTGGCATGTAGGATTGTATAGTTACGCATAGGCAGGCTTTGAGTATATCATCGATAGGTAGGAAATATGTAGCACAGAGGCATGCAATGAGTGGCAAACCATGTGTGGGGTACGCTATAGGCAGTATATAGACGGGCTTTGGGTAGTATGTGCTAGATATGTTAGAAATATACAGCTAGACATGGTCCAGTGACTAGCTTATGGCTCTCAACTCGGAAGCTGTGCCTCCCAAATGCTGTAAATAGCCTACAAATGGGAAGAGGTGCCTCCCAAATGCTGCAAATAGCTTGCTACTGTGAAGTTTGGGTAGGGGGGAGGGGTGGGGGGACCATACCATTGGGGGGGGGATGGGGGGGTGTGGGGTTCCGGGACCGGGCTCACATGTACTATATATACACATGACCACCGCCCTCACATGGACCTACCCCAAAGGTACGTTGAGATATATGAAAAAGGTAGGGCCACGTAATGGATGCATGCATGCATACATACCTACCTACCTACGCACGTACGTGCGGACGTACGTACGTACGTACCTGCATACATACATACGTACGTACATACATACATGCATGCATGCATGCATACATACATACATACATACATACATACATACATACATAAGTAAGTGTGTGTGTGTGTGTATGTGTGTGTGTGTAGAGAGAGAGAGAGAGATATGGGGCTGTCGCAAGCAAAATGTGGAACCCACCAAATCCCATGATTGACAAATTTTCCTCATTATTTTGATTGGTCAATTTTATGCTTTCCCAGCGTCAGGACTTCTATCGACGGCAGGCGCATAAGGTCCTGCTGGCTCCTGGGATCCAACAGAAACACGAATTACCCATTGGTCAAGCATGGCTTGCTGTTAAATCTTATACTTGTAGATGTTCCCAGCCAGCCATGTTACCGAAGGGTCATCAACATCCATGGTCATCCATGTTCATCCATGATCATCCATGATGACAGGTTTTTTGTCCATGAGATATATGGAATCTATCAAAAACATGAAATTCAAATGCGTGACTGAGAACTTGTAGATTCAGGGAAGAAATTGATATATGACCTGACCTATCTGGCCATTGACTGCAGTCTCGGGACCTACACCAACAAAACGCAGAGGTACCATCAAAAGGCACTATGATTTTGGGATGGTCTATCCATCAACCATTTCGAGCATCCTCAACCATTTCTGGGTGGAACAAATCTCGGAAACGCATTGAATTGCAAGCACTGGATCCTCATGATCACAATAGTCCAAGTCACTGTGTGTGATCAGTGGGATGGGATGGACATCCATTTTTTGGCGAGAATCGTTACTTTGGATGACAATCATCACTTTATTCGCTCTTCATCCAAGTTATTAATGGAACATGTCTTAATCACAAATGTTTTACCAACCTACTACATCCTACTATTTTTTTCCAATATTTTCCCTGAAAAACGGAAATTTCCCAAACATGTTCTTGGTGTTTCATCAACGCTGGTCTTCCAGCCCAGGACGCTGCCCAAGAGTCTGGAGAGGATGTGATGCTCAGCTCAATTGGCGTTGGATGGTAGCAGTTTAACATGCTAATCTTTTGGCATAGCTAATTGAATTTCCTGTCAATTGATTTACTTGGAAATGGAGCATTAATGTATTATCGATATCTATCTATCTATTTCTAGGTAGCGAGATATATCATGATATATTCGAGAAACAGGGCCAGTCATGGGCCATTCATGGGTATACTGAACTAGCAATGGGAATATTGATACCGACCTCATGGGCCGACCTCACGATGATTAGTATAGGGTTTTCCCAACACCTGCTTTCAGGTTTGTGGATCATCGCAGTTCAACGATCCATGGAATTTGAATGAACCGGAGTTAATATGAATAGATTGTTTTTTTCATGAACGATATCTAATGATCAAATGCTGGGAATAGCGATGCAATCCCACGACCGGATGAATTTCCTTTTCCTTTTGACGAGGCTTTAACATCACTTTTTGTTCGGTAAGGAACCTGGCAGAAACAAGATCTTGTAACAGTAGCACCTTGTGAAATACAGACTTTAGTTGTGATACTTGTAAGCATCTGATGTTTAATTGACAGTTTTTGGCTCCGCAGGTGGATGGAAACCTCTTTCTTACCCACCATGTTTCTGGGATTTTTCTTGCCTATTTGTTTTGGGTACCACTCCTTGGCTGTTGACTGTTTGATACTGGTGCCACAGGATTCCAGCTTGGCACAGGGCCAGTTGCCAATAAACCACCAAGAAAAGATGCCCTTGTCTAATGGGTTGGTTGGAAGGGTGCCGGCCAATTGGAAAATGGGGTAAATGGCACCGTGCCGGACCCTTCCGGCCAGGATCCAATATGTGATCAAGGCCCTCACAGATCTCCAACCCAAGCGGAAGGAAGCGACTTGGATGCATGGACCAACCAAATGATTGGGTAGGCCGCAAACTGGTTTAGGAAGATTGGAATCTTCCTACAGGGTTCGGGCAGAAACAGATGGGGATATTGGATCCACAAATAGAGTATGCTCAGATCTGGTTGATGTGGCCCCCGCATTTTACAGTTGCGTGTGTGTAGATCATGAAGGTGGCGCAGCTGCTAGGCTGAATTAAATCTTTGAAGCGACTGCAGATGACTCTTGAGGAACGGAAGTCTGAACTGAACAAAGCAGATCCCAAAACAAGGATCTTAGTCCAAAACTTCTTTCCAAAGGTCCGGCAGATTTTAGTTCATCTGAAAATAGGATACCACCAAATCTCATGGTTTTATAACCTCATTTCCCCATCAAACTTGCCATTTTGTGATATCATCTATTTTTGGGCAAACCCGTTTGAAGTTGACACACAACTTGGATGCTGAAAGAAACAAACTGAAGAGATTTCTAGCCAAAATGGTGCAATTTTTGGCCGACCAGGAGTCCAAGGTACAATATCATCCACCATTCACATTCATTTGACTTCATTTGATCCACTAGGCAGTCACTAGGCGGTCCATTTTTCAGGAATGAAACATCATGAAACATCATTAAACATTTGTCTACATCTAGAACTGGTTGGGTGCTTTCAAACATTCCAGATCTGGTCTCCTGTACCCTATGATTTGATATACTCCTGTGGTCATACCTGATGTGAGACCGAAAATCGTCCCGAGGATCGCGAGAAACAGTCGGGCCGGCGGACACCCCCAGGGTCAGCGGGGGGTTGTAGCGGGTTGTGGCCTGAAGAGCTGGCACTTCAAGAGCTGGAAATCATGGAGTGAAATGTTGGAGTGAGAATGGAGTAAATCTTTTTTGGGAAAATCATGGGAAAACGGGAAAATTCGAATTTTCGAATGCTGGAGTTCTACCGGGTCAGCAGATCTTTGGTGCACAAATTGTCAGACAGTGTTTGTTGCCGGGGACATTGTTGAGGGGTGCGGGAAAGGAGTTTTGAGCTTTTTGAGCGAGAGGTCCAGGATTTTTTTTCGAGCAGTCTATCGTAGAACATCTTCCAGTATGGATGCTGATTGTCCCTGATATTTATTGGCGATCCGCAACCCCACCTGTTATCCCCCACATGCGTTTTCAAACTTCCCCAGTTGTTACGATACTCATGTCCCCCTGGCAGTTCACAGTTTACCCAAACCCTCAATGTTTACTGGATGTAATTTCCTGGTATGATTCAATATGGAATATTTCGTTCAGCAACTTAAAATGCCTGATTGGAATCTGGTTAGCCTCATTGCAATGATCTCCAGACGCGACAAGAACTAGCCCCAACTTCAATATCCTTTGGTATGTTTGTTGTGGGTTAAGTATCAATGTTTCTTGGGTTAATGTTCAATCTCAATATATAGCCCGAATCATTCTTTTCTTGGTCAAATCAAGTCTTTTCTGAGATCAGCCAACATGTTTGTGGGTCAATGTCAGCTCCCGATTTTTTGGTGAACTCCTCAATTTGCATGGGTCAACTCCCACATTTCTTTTGCGAACTCCGAATTATTTTGGTTTACCTTCCAAATGTTGTTGGTTCACTGTTCCGAAAATTTCACGTGACTCCCAAAGATGTTTGATGATTTCACTCCAATTTTCTCTGGGTCAACTCCTATTGACCCCAGTTTTTTGATAGGTCGAAAGGCAGCTCTGAAGAGGCTCCTGTGAAAGTAGCGCCTTGGCGATGCCGGCTGGGTTTTAACCATCCATTTTTATCCAGTTTTGATGTGCACATTTTGATGGGGGGATCGATCAAAAAATGCAGGGAATACTGTGGGATTAGCTCAAAGCATCTCAAATTTATTGATTAAGATAGATATTGTTGAAATATCTCAGAATTTGTCTGTTTGAATACAAACGCTTAGGGAAAACAATGAATACTTCCTTGACAAACACACCAAACAATGAACATCATGAGTTTACCAATGGGAAACATGGGGTTTTGACAATAATGAGTTGAAAGACAACGCAACAATTTGGAAAAAACGACAATGAATTGAAGGGAATTGCAATTTGAAGTTCTGTGCAGGCTGAAACTCGTTGCAACTTGAAGTTCTTTGCACATTGAACTTACTTGTAATATTTTCATATATGTTCTTGCACATTAAATTTCAACTGCTGCGAAGTGCATCTTAGGGACTTGACGGACTTGGAGTTAAACTGCCTTGGTGGTCCCATGATCATCCGGGGCCAGGAAGGTCGTTCTGCCAAGTGCTGGGTGGAGCTGGGCTCAATTCGCGAATGTATGATATCGAAGAATTATATTATGTACTAAATACATCTAAATACGTTCTTTTGACAAATTGCATTCAGGTCTTCATTTTGCTGCTTCTGTCCTTCTTGCTTTGCTGCATTCTGCTTTGAATGTTTCTTTGCGTCTCCTGCTTACTTACTTCTGCGAGGCGTCTTGTCCATTTTGGTCGCAATCTTGCCAACAACATCAACACCTTGACGTGGTGTGCAATTTGAAAATCGCTGTACTGTAATTTGAAGGCATTTTTAACTTGAAGTTCATCGTATTTTGATGTTTATTGTCATTTGAAGTTAGTTGTAACTCGAAGTTCACTGATGTTCATTGTCCAATGTAAGTTGGCATTTGAAGTTATCAAATTACACATTTAGTGAACTGAAGTAAGTTGCAGCTTTGTCGTTGAATTTTGCGCGTTCGTAGCTCGGACCCCGTCGGACCCCGTCGCAAACATGTCTCAAGATGTAGGTGGCCCAGACCCTCACTTGGTGTTTCGAACGTGTTGAGTAGGGAATTGGGTGAATCCTTTGTTGTGCATTGTTGAAATTTGTCCAAGGTGCTTCGAGCTGTTCTTACCCTTCTGTGTGTCTCGGTCTTGATTTTCATACCCCCGGAGGCAAAGATATGGACATTTCATGATTTCACAGCTAAGTCCAAACATTTTGACCTGGTTCTGAGATTAAATTGACATGGTGCTGAAATCTGAGAGCCACCAAACCACATTCATAACTTGTGTGACTTCTGCTAACATGGAAGTGTTTCAAAATTCAAGACGGTGTGAATTTTGGGTGAGAAAACTTCGAATCAAAACCGTTTTGCTATTTCAACAGAGGCTCATAGGGACAGTCATCAGTCGCAGAGCATTTTCCAGGGAAAGCTGTTGAATGATGGGCCAAGAATACTTGGGATATTGCCGTCTAAACATATCAGATTCTCAGCTTTCAATCTGCCAATCTCCATCAAACCACCCGAACCAGTAGACTTTTCAAAAGGAAATATTTATTGCTCCATATGTTTCCAAAAAACAGTTTCACTTCAAGAATTCATGGTTGGTACTCTAGAACCAAAACGCATGGCTTGTGCTTTTTCTTTCGAACTGAGGTGACCTGGGACCTATGCAGGGTGACATGGGCCCCCTGGTTGCTCCACATATGAAGGCGGAAAACACCGAAACCAGAATCTGGGAAAAAAACAGACATGTTTGACCTTTGCATTTGTTTGGGTTTGTCCAAAATGGGGAACAACCCTTTTTTGTGTTATGGGGATGATGGTAAACCGATGAAATCGACTGTCTTTCAAGAAGCCTAACAGGTTCAAAGAATTTCAAAGATGGAGGGTATCTTATCAACGGATCTCCCAAATCCACTGAGTCATTTGAATCTCCAGGCCATTATTCCCTTCATTGAGGATCCAGACATCGACTCTGGGCACTGGGGGAGTTACCACCAACTTACGAGGATTTGATATGATGATATGGGACAATATGGGAAGGCGATGTTCAGAACCCTGGGATGGAATGATGAAATGGGAATTTCCCGAAGATTTTCACACCCGGGAATGATGGCCTGTTGTGATACCACCTGGCATTTGTCCAAGCTTGTCAGTGTAGGTTCACTTCACTCACCATGTTTTTCTTTTTTGTTGTTCTTAACAGCGAAAGTTTCAGAGACTCTAAGCGAGGGAAAACTTCGAGAACTGGGAATTTGATGAGTTTCTTCTGGTTTCTTCGTAGTGACCTCTAGTAAACAAGATTCCCCGAAATAGTGAGGGCAAAGTGCAATCAAGCACATGTGAAACTGTGGAACCGTGTTTTATTTTTCATATTTTGATTTTGAAGCATCAAAACAGCTCGCGGGCTAGAAACAAATCTGCTTGAAAGTGTTGGCAGAAAACTTTCAAACAATTGAAGCCTTCAAAAGTTTGGTCAAGCACTTGGGCCTGTATGCCTCCCAGCCAACAACTTATGGTAGTTGTGCCACAAATCACCATGGATGTTTGCAGCCCATTGCTGTTGGTTTCAACCCTCATTTTCACAGATTGAATGGTTAAAACCAACAACCATGGGCTGAACCCCCCTGATGGTTACGATTATATATCCCATTAAATCATATCCTTAGTAGATCCCTTTTAAATCCCTATTGTTGATGCTTAAAATCCCTCATTCTTCCGGGTTTAAACTCCTCCAAAATTGCTCGGTGGACAGAGCTGAGGATATCCGTGCCGTGGCCATCCGATGCCTCATCGCTGCAGGGCCGGAGGCGCTTTGCAGTAACTGAGAAAATAGGGGATTTTAACAATCAATATTAGGGGATTAAAGGGGGATTCACTTAGGATATATTGGCATCTATAACCAACCTTCACTATTCGAGTTCAAATCTAACTAACCAAGTGAAAAACATAAAGAGGGATTTACTGGGGATAATTATGGGATATGAATGGTATATATATATATATGTATATGTATAATATATATATATACATAGTTACATGTATAGTGAAGAATCTGTTTATTTGGGTTAAGGGGGTGGAATATAAGTGGCATGTCACTAACCAACCAGTGGGATATACGGCTCAATTTTTTTGTCAACATGATAACCAACCAATGAGATATTCATGGGAGATGAATGGGATGTATCTGATTCACAATCTGTTTTTTGGGGTTTTCTGAAAACATGGTCGAAGGAAGTTTAGAAGTGAAACTTCCGACAATATGGACAGTTGAAAAGCAGAGGTGAGAAAAGCCAAGATGTGAAGAGCTCAGCCATGAAGAAAGT
>BGPT01003551.1:5294-16346 GCA_003297045.1 Symbiodinium sp. clade C Y103 | reverse complement strand
GTTCGCTCTGCCATCCATCATTCACAGCAACTCACCTTTCCTATAGTTTGCTATTCCTGAAACTTCCGCCACCGCCTTGTGCGGTACTACTGGTATCCCAATATGCCAGAAATTGATGGGTGGATTATCAACTCCCAACCGGGGATGGTCATAAACCCATTGGGATTGATGCGATTCATTTATCCAGAGGATTCACCACATTTTTGTTGACCATGGCACAGACCATGGCAGATATGGGGATGGGTTAAAACCTTTGATGTTCCTTTTTTTTGGGAGGATGAACATCCATGAATCCCTGCTGGTCAACGGTGGCTTGAGACTTCTAAGGATATGAAATTGCCTGGTTGGCAGTCGTATTTTTCATGGTGCAGCAGAGAAATGGGATTTTGATCCCTCAATGATTGCGATGTTTGAGGGGGTTGAAACCACCAATCATCTACAAAGACGGGCTCAACCAACCTCAACAATGGAACACGGCAACAAGGTGCTCCCATGGATGATTTTACCTGATGGTTTGCCTTGCAGGTTGTCTCGGGCAATGGCTACAAAGTGTTGAGGCTGGGGGGCGAAACGGCAGGCATTTGTGAAAGGGGCATGGGTGCAGGGTGAACAAACCAATTTTGTTTCCGTAATTTGTTCCATAGTTTTTCCCGCATTTGGTGAGAAGTATCGTTTGGACAGGTTTCAACATCGATCCTTCATTAGTTGAAAATACTTGCTGCAATTCCAAGGGCCCATAGTTGCAACTTGTTCGCAATGCCCAAAAAAGTTGCCGAACTGAATTTTGTTTTGAAACACCACCCCAGACATTTTTGGACGATGGTAGGCACCCAACATCATTGCCATCTCCATGTCAAAGGCATGACTACCATGGGTGGCACCCATCATCAGCAGCCAAAATTAACTTGCCATGCAAGAAATAGGTGGCAGTTTCTCTGATTCACAGCATTTTGATGTGAACACATGTGTCCTTTTCTGAAATTTGTGGATATCAAAGTTTTTTTGGATGGCTCTTGAAATCCTGCGTCAGGAAGAAGATGGAACTACGGCCCCTTGGTGCTGGGTAGTCTTCCCAACAGATCCACCGGGTGAATTATGTCCAATCAGGAACATTTATTGAATCATTATTGTTTTGTTTGCACCAAAACATGCGGATTGACGGATTGAATTCAGAACAATGGACATGTGGAAGTTTCAGCAGGCAACAGAATGTGGGGAGATGAATACTACAAGGGGATGGGTGCAGGCTGAGGGTATGGATGATCCTCGCTCGATTTTTTAGCCACAACACCATTGTTAGATCACTCAGTGCAGCTGCAAACCACTAAAACCGGCATCTAGATTTTTTTTTTCGTCAAAAGCGCCTTCAATGATGAGGCTTTGGATTTGGGGTTTCTTGATGTTTCTTGTTCAAATCGAGCAATTCTGAAGTTTGCAGGAACTGCTATGATCATCTATGATCCAGTTGGAAACCCATGATCAAACACGAGTCTTTGCTCGCAATCCTGATGGCTTCCAAATCATCCAGCAGGGGGTTCTCGGATTTTGACCTTGCGGTTTCAAGGAATGTGACAATCAGCAAGGCACGATGGGGGACCAACTGGGGACTGGGGGCCTTGATGGGTCGAAATTGAAAATGCACTTTGTCAGATCGCAGGGTTTGAATATGTGAGGTGTCCAAAATTCATCGATTTTTGCAAACTTCAGCTGGATTTATTCTTGGACCTGGGGCCAGGTTTCCATTTTTTGTTCGCAGGAAACACGTGTGATTTGAGATTGATGGCAATAGAACTGACCAACCCGTATCCAATTTGAAAAACGCCCAACCATTCCGAGTTTGAAGTCTAGTATTCCAGCTTGCTTTGAGTCTGTGAATCTTTCCATTTGTTGATCTACACATCTCCATTTCTTTGATCTAGTTTCTTCGGATTTGATGGATGTTGATATGGATGTGGGTCAAAAGTTCAGACATGGGGACACAAAGATGTTGTTCATCTCTTCTGAGATTTCTGAGCAAAACTGAAAGATGTTTGGGATCTTGTGTAATCTTCCCGATTCCCCATATGGTTTTGTTCAAAAGTGGAGAAAAAACCTCCGAATTGCCGAAATGGGGAACTCAAAATTTGTTGGAATGGCCCGAATGGCCCGAATGGCAGGTATCACTAATTTTGCAACCCATCTGGGGTCCGGTGGTACCCTGCCAGGCAGCCATGGATGTCCTGCGTGGTCTGGCGCCCATCAATCCTGTCATCGCTGCAGCCTGGCGAAGTCTTGGAGGATTTAACCCGTTCAAATCGTAAAACATGGAGATGTCACTGGCAAAATCTGGGGATTTGGTATTTGTAACGCGCCTTTACCATGTCCTTCGTTCTGGTTTAAGACAGTTAAACATCCCCTTCACACCTGACATGGTTGTTGAACATGGCTTTTTACACAGGTAACATAGAGATAATGAACCACCGAGAACCTCATCGATCATCCCCAAATGGCGGAGTGGTGTGGCGTGCTTTTGGAATATGAATAACTACCAATCGTGGTTGATGAGTTCTTTGGTGGGTAAAACCCCACCATTGCTCATCCGTTGCATCAGTGTATTCCCGCTGATTTTAGTTGGTTGATTTCCCCATGATCGCATGGTTTTCTGTACGGATTGCTGTTGATAGTTTTGTTGTATATAAAAGAATCTGGTTGGTGGGATTGCACCCATCCCCCATGGCTGATTGTCATTTCCCATATTTTCCCAACCGCCTAGGGGACGATTGGCACCTTGGCAGATTGACACAGACGACCAGGTCTAGAGAGCTACGTTTCACCCACTGGGAGTTGTTTGAGTTTGTTTGGAAGGCCAATACTTTTGTGTATTTGGATTATTTGGATTATTTAGGTCCATGGTTACTATAGTTTCCTACAATCCATTGAACAAATGACCTCGCACCAACCAGAAACGGATGTCAAATGCTATTCAAGAATGACAGAGAAGCCAATCTGTTGCCTAAGGATTGTTTTCAAATCTTGACCTGGACCCATTTCACAATATTTTCCGCCATACTGGTTCATGTATTTATTTATTTCCATATCGGGAATAACATGCACAAAAGACACCGCGATCGAGAACAGTGGGTCGTAGGCGTTTGCAAACCTGAAGAATCTCACTGTGAAATGGGATCTTTATAGACTGATTTCATGAAATTGGGCTGGAACATCCACAATTTCTGCAGGTGATGTATCTCTTGCACTTAGGAATCACATTGACATATTCACCATATTCAGCTTCAGAAACATGGAACAACATCACTGAATATTCATCTAAGCCTCAATCAATAGAAACCTGGTTAGCGGTTTCAAACATGATCAAACATTTATTACTTAAAGCCCGGGATGATTGGTTGCGCTGACTAACATGTTTGGGATTGCTAAAAATCATCAACCAGAAACATGTATATATATATAATTTGGAGTGAGTTGTTGTACGCTACCTTGGGATTTACGGTCATCTGGATGGCAAAAATGTGGTATACCCAAGTGGAGCCAAAGGTCAAGTCCTTTGGGAAGAGTCCTTGGTCTCTTGGGAAAACGATGGGGAGGGAATGGATTTTGAGATGGTCAAAGATGGTCCACCATTTTCAATCAGGGCTCAAGAATGCTCAAGATATCTCAATATGTTTGATGATCAATTCATTTTGATGGTGTGTTTGAGGAGTTGAACATGAAGTGACCCGTCAAAAACTGTGGATTCAAGCATCAACAGCCAAAACGCCGATTTAACCCGTGGGATATGGCAAGGTTAGCCGGATGGCACAGGGATTTATTCAACAGATTGGAATCAGCCAAAGAAAATCCATAGAAAAGGCACGATAAATCAATAATGTGAGGATATGAATGAGCAATGACGTTCGAGCTTACCCATGAGTGGAGGATATGAGAAGATTCCAATAGCATGGGGAGATGCATGAAGAATCCATCGAGGACACTAACCCAATCAGACTGGGCATATCTGCATCATGTTTGGGGATGGTTATGGATCCCTATGGGCGGTTGATAAGAGCATGAACATCCATGATTAAGATTTGTATGATTCGTTCAGGTACCCTCTTGAATCTTATCAGTGATCTCAATGGCTTGTAATTACCAGTCAATCAATAGCTAATCCGTTGACTACCACAACCAGCATTACTAGTGAATTTTCCCCATCCGAGGATCAGTTGCCAGAGACCATGCGCCAGCGTTCGATGGTGCCGGGCGTTCAAGACGGATGCGCATTCGATGACCTGTTGGATTCCCACAAAGTGAGCAAGAAGAAATAGGTATAGCCCATTAAGTAGTGAAGTAATGATGATTAATCAATGGATTTACGGGTACATAGCCCATTCTCAGACACACCCAAATTGGTGTTTAATCACAGAAAATGGATTATTTTTTAATGTGATGGTGTCAAATGATTGAATACCAATAGGGGAAGTTGATTCCACCACCCCAATGCTGTTCAATCCCAAGTAGGGAAAATGGGACTTGAGGATTTAACCACCAAAAATAGGGAGGTGCTTTTGCTCGCGCTTAGACAAACTGGATGATGGATATATCCAAGAATTGGGAATCCAGCCATTGACCAACCAGTAGGTTTGGGAATGGAATGAAAGTGAACTTGGCCCTGCTCAAACGAGAACAAACGGGACTACCTTCTCAAATTTCGCGAAATTCACCCAAATTGATGTGTCATCGTTTGTTGACGGACACGGAGGCTGGGGACTTATCAACCAGGCTTCTTAATGACATTTGATTGTCGTTGTCTCAACTCTTGGGTGGTGTTTTGAGGCATGCGTCTCTTCATTTCTTGATGGAAGTTTCTGCTTTCTCCATGGGTTCAAAGGGTTGAAAGGAAAAACTGCCTGGTCTCATGATTATGGCCACCTACATAGTAACATAGCGCAGATTGGATTTGGCAAAGTCAGACCCTCTTGCTATAAGTACGTTACAACACCTAAAGCCCCCAAAACCATTTACACCCAAACATGTGTAAGTGACAATCCCGACATGGTCCAATTTCATCCGTTTTGGTCGTGACCAACGTTTGATCTACCGTTTATAGTTTTTACAAGTATTAGAGTTTTAATTCATTATGAACTATCTTCTATGATGTGGGATGCACCCAATGCGGTAAACAACTCCCATTTGGGGATGGTATATATATATATACATATATATGTCCGACCCACAAAAATGGTGATTATTATTGTGATGGTGACTATTATTTATTATTGGGTCTACCACATTACCCAGGATGATAATCAGAATAGACGATATACTGATATACTATAGAAAATAGTTAGATAACTATGACTAATTGTTACAATAACTTCTAACCCATGGTACAACGCAGGTGCTGAACGTCTTGGGTGGCGCGCAAGCCAATGTCGCTGGATCGCACAAAAATGGGATTGATGAGATTCCAACAAGATGTATGGGATTTAGGGGATGTGTTTGTCTTTAGGTTCTTTTTTAATGGGAATGTTGGTAAAGTGATAACTATTTTTCTGAAGTTGAAAACACAGTTGACGAAATTGTCCTTGTCAAAAACCGTGCTCGATCTTAGGATATGGGAATCAAATTCAAGTGGAAGCGTGTCCCAGTCGACAGTGTGGAAACTCATGGGCTACTTAAGTTTCCCATGATGTGAACATTCATGCGCTGCATCAGATGAAGATGGGTAGTTTCAAAAAAAGGTGGGTTGATGATTGTAGGGAGTTATACTGTTAGTTATACCATATGTTGGTGATTATCCTTATCCATTAGTGGAAACCCCATCAACCATCCACTAAAGGGGGTTTGCCAACGTTCATTCACCAAAGCCCACCTGTTCCAACCATCAACAGCCAAGGCGAGGAAATTCCTGGAGTACATTGCGAGCTGCTTGTCAGCCAATGACGGGTTTCCCTTCTCATGAATACAACTGTTCTCAACTCGGGATATTTTCTTTTATCTTTACGGACGATATCCCAAGATTCTCTCACTTAGATGGCCTCGTTATTTTGACACCCGATGATTTTACAGTCCAGGTTTTTTTAGTTGTTTTTTCATCATGCTGTTTGGGTTTCATTTCCATATTTCTTGGTTCAACTATGTTCGGCTCCATATATATTTGTTTCTTTGCATCCTCAGCTTTCTTGGCCGTTATTAGCTTTCTCAGCTTTATACCTGTCCCAGACTTACTCTCACAAGAACATCCAGATCTTCCTGTTGTAGTTTGGATGGGACATCCAGTGGCGGCAGATTTTCAGGTTTTCCCTTCCACCCCATGATCCTCTGGCAAGGCTGGTTCGATCCAAATAGTGGAAATCAACACCAAGTATTTGGTTCCTTTGGTTCCTTTTACTACCATAAAATGTTTGTTTCTTGGTTTTGTTTGGTTTTTTGACTTCAGGAGAGATGGAGTCAGCAGACTTCAAGGTTCGTCGAGCGGTGCGGGAGCTCAACTGGGACTTGTTCAGTGCTTAGAAGAAGATCAACTGCATTGGATGATTTTTTGAAGTATGTTTCCAGTTTTTCAGTTGTTTGGATTCTAGATTTATGGCAGTTTGAGTGGAAACGGGGAGTGTAACAACCTTTTTGGCTGTTCCGCTGCCAACGTCTGGAGTCTTGGGTAAAATCTGGTCAACCAAAAACGGATCGCTACCCTGGGGAAAGTGACTACCACTGTGTAGCTGATCAACATAAATTTGTTAACACAATTCTGCAACCGATAGTGTCGTGAAACAACAACAATATATAATAATATATATATATATATAATCAACATGATATACCATACCATACCATTACATTACATACCATTACATTACATACCATTACATTACATACCATTACATTACATACCATTACATTACATACCATAACATACCATAACATTACATTACATACATATACATAATATGTACACATATCATGAGCTTGAATCGCTATCAAATTTGTTGGACACACAGTGCGGGCACCGAGGCCATGGAAGCCTTCGTGGACCTCAAAGAACATGCTGTGCCTGCGAGTTGGGGCACCCAGAAGTGAAGGATATTTCTGGGGGTACCCCAATAGCTGGATGGTTTAATGGAGAATCCTGAAAATGGATGATAAATGGGTGTACCCCCATGGAAACCACCATTTCTGAGTAAATCTCATCGAACTAACATCCTGGAAACACGTTTTGGAATGTTTTTGTGGTCGCTGTAGCTATGAAATAATCCAGTTCAAAAGTGTTTCATCATCATTCCATGCAGCTGTTTTGCGCGGGGACGGAACTTTGACCCATACCCACATCTGCAAAATTTGTCATGCTGATTACCAGCCATTGTTTGATACCCGAGTATCGATAGTTTAAGTTGACCTTCATATTCATATTGTTTGTTCGCTCCATGAATGTAGTCTGATCTTTCGAAAAGATCATTGAAAACTTGGACTCCCAAATCCCAGGTCCGAGAATGGAATATCATCTGCCAATTGAAGGTTTCTTGAAGTTCCAGGTCAAGTGGTTTGTAGATCATCAAAGCAGAACAATATTTCTGTTGATGCAAAATTCATCACAATGTTTATGAAGGGTTCCCCTAACCTGTTTCAAGTGACAGAGCCGTTGTTACTTTTTATTATCGCCATTTCATCATCAGTTCATGATGCAATTTTCTCCGTTGCCTCGAGTGATTTTCATGACCAACCTGGGAGATTCCATGGTGGGCAACAGAAGGCAGACCACCAGAAGGATATCTCTATAGGGAACGATGTTTGATAGGTGCTTAACAGTTGGGGCATTTGATATGAGTTCTGGGATAATCTAGGATATCTAACATGACCCGCAACTTATTGGACGTGCATCCCAGCTGATATGTGGTTAGCAAGCTTTTGATACGCCAACTATATCGGGGACAAACCCCCATTGTGGGTTATCAACCACTTGCTAGCTGGGATGCACATCCAAGTGAAGAAAGCCATAACATGATTCTATCAACATCAACATTGGAGAACGCCGAGAGCATATTCCATCTTCCCATGCCCTTTGCAGCCAAGATCTAAATTGGTGTTCAGTACCTTCCAGTCTTTTGCAGCGTTTTGACCAACCTTTAACTTTTCCTACCGATATCCCCTTTGGATTTCCAGAGAATTCTTTTCAGCTTTCATGACTCGCTGTTGAGCCTACCTCCGTAGGTCCTGAGATCGCCAAGAGACTCATCCATGCAGAGCCTTGGCGCTACCAGGGCCCAGCCGATGTTCAAGTCAGCAACACAGAAACATATTTTGGTGGTTAAACAAATGCAGTTCTTTGTGTTCAACCAATTTCAATCATATGAAGACTTGGGGTGATGATCACCAGTGATTCACATGTTTTAGCTGTGCAAGAAAGGTTGAAACAACCAATCAGCAGTCCATGGGGTCCATGTCACCAGATTCCTTGTCCCAGAATCGTTGTTTGTTTTGGTGGTTTTTCTTTGTGGGAAAAAAACACCTCAAGGATCTCAAGGCACTCCCAACCAAAAATTCATGGGGAAACTTAAGATCCCATGATAATCCCATGATATTCCCATCATTTGTGACCGGTCGAATCCATCCCAAACCCTCGCCAAGGATCCCTTGGTGCGACGCTTAACGGTGGAGTGCATTCAGCTGATGGGTGCGGAGCTGCAGTCACGTTTCAATGGGGAAATGATGGGGAAATGATCAGCATACAATGGGAAGATAGTGGAGAAACTATAGGATTACATGGGGATGTAATAGTGATACACAAATAAGGATAAACCATGGACCTCCTGACGAATCAGGAATTTGATGGACGAAGAACTGAATGTTCTCAAGGACCTGAAGGGAATCTTCCCAGAAAGAAACAGATTGATCTTATGGACAACAGAGTGACACCCGAGGTTTCCTGGCTTGTTTTCCTTGGCAGCTGGTCGACACTCACAGCCGATTGTGATTGGTACGGTGCTTTTTGCTTCAGAAAACTGTGGCCCACATGGCCCCAGTTCTCTTAAATTCCCATCTGCTTCCGTGCGTTTAGCTACGTACCAACTTGTGTTGATTGATATTTCATGATATTTCCCATTTTTGTTGGTGAATGCCATGCCAGATTTTTTTCGTTGGTGCGTTGGTTCGTTCATTTCTTGTCCCCCGTTTTTGGGGCGCCAGCTAAGAGAACTCTGGTTTCATATCCCCAATTTAGGGTTTCTTTCATCTCACAATTCACAGTCTTGGGATGTTTTGGTGTTATTCCCAAAATTCTAATTCCCAGGGTTTGGGAGATCAAGTCCCACACAAGTGCACCAAAGTGGGTAGATCTCCAACCTTAGCCGTTGAAATCCCCAGATCCGGTTTGTTAGAATCGCGATGTCTATTCTTGTACCATTGCTTCGGATTCCCGCATTGGGTTCAGCATTTTATTGCGAGTTAAAATTTACATTGATATCTTCACATAGGAGGGGTCCCCCAAATAGTGATAGTTCCAATCTTATATTTACCCCAAAATGATATACTGTGTATATATATATATATATAAACAGACAGAATTCCCATCACACGCTTAGATGGTACCCTCTAAACGCATTTCCATTTCACATTATTTTTCACCATTTCATACCATTTCATGATCTCAGCATATCTCAGACATGTTCAGATGTTTTCAGCCAAATTTTCCTCAAGGTGTTCATGGCATCAAACTCCTTCCGCGTGTGAAGGGTTTGCTGGACACTGTGACCTGGCCGAGTTGCGGTGCCCGTGCGGTGCGAAGAGGATGTGAAACAACATTGATGATAAGAAGATGAGACATTTGGGATTAGTTGTAGTTTTCTTGGATTTGGGAATTTCTACGGATTTCTAGATTTTTGAGACTTGCTTTTTTCGATTTTCGGATTGCTTGGAGCCTTTCACCAAACTCACAAGCAATATAGAGATTGTATGTATGACTTTGAAATGATGTGGTGAGTTTAAATCTGTTGGATTTGCCCTCTAGACAACTTGTAGCAACCTCAAGTCACTCACTTGAGGCTGGGAGGTTAAACCTAGTGATGAATCTGAACACAAGAAATACAATGATTTGACCTGCAGCAATGTTTGAAGTTTTCAAAGATCTCCAAGTGCTTCCCTTTGAAGTTGTTTCAAAATGGTCATCCCCGCGCGTTCAGGAAGAAGATCCAGATGTGGTCCATGCCATCAAGCCAGAGCCTTGGAATCCGTTCGAGCGGGTAGGTTTCGGCAATCGGAACATCATTTACAAGAAAACATGCAGTCATCCCCAAGAAGAATCAAAAAGATATAAAACATAAATCCTACTACAACAGTGATAAGTTGAGCCTTTTCTATCTTTTCAGGGGTTACTACGTAGCTATTTTGCTATTTTTGCCATTGAATTTTGGATTCTCACTAGGAGGTCCCTTGATCCAAGAGTCGACTGGTTTCCGGTGCCAAGTTAAGATGGAATTTCATCCAGAAGTTTGGTGGATGTTTCTTGATCAAATTCTGGATCAAAACGTGATAGTCCAAAAGTCTGAGTTGCATGTGTTGTTTGGGTCGTTGTTGACGTGGCAAAATCATAGACAAATCCATCCTTGAAGTTGTCCTCTGAATCCTCCCATATTTTCTCCAATGAATTTTAAGACTCCTGCAACTGGAGGCGAAAGACCTGAAAAGTCCAAAGAAACTGCTACGTTTCCAAAATACCTGCTACATGTTGTGCCTTAGTTTGATGACTTTCCAAACGAATCCATTCAGTGGACTATGAACACACTCGCACCTACTGTCATTGTGGTGGAGACATGGCCCAAATAATGGATCCAAACGGATTCCCTCACTATGTTCAAACAACATTCCACATACATCTTTCAATGTATCTATCATTATCTATCTATCTATCATTATCTATCATTATCTATCTATCTATCTATCTATCTATCTATCTATCTATCTATCTATCATTCATTCTATCTGTCTATCTATCTATCTATCTATCTATCTATCTATCTATCTATCTATCATTCTATCATTCTATCTATCTATCTATCTATCTATCTATCTATCTATCTATCT
>BGPT01003550.1:1101-32176 GCA_003297045.1 Symbiodinium sp. clade C Y103 | reverse complement strand
CAGGGGAAAAAGAAAGAAGTGATCACAACCAGGCATGCCTTAAATCCATTTGGAACCCTTATGTTTTAGATCTGGCTCACCTGGCTCTTTCTATACCCGCTCTTCCGCAGCAATTTGTTTTTTNACAACCAGGCATGCCTTAAATCCATTTGGAACCCTTATGTTTTAGATCTGGCTCACCTGGCTCTTTCTATACCCGCTCTTCCGCAGCAATTTGTTTTTTTGAGATCAGGAGGGAAATCTTTCAATACAGCCGTTGCCCTCTAGATCTTGGAGCGCTGGCAGTCTCATGCTTGGCTCACGCCATGTGGCTGGTGTGAAAGGTGAAAGGTCCAAGAAGGACATGGAAACTGAACTCAAGAACAGTTATGATATTTAACGCATATGTTCTACAGGTCTTTGAAAAGTGAGCGTCCAACATGTTCCATAAACTTATATGGGGTTTACCTTATTCCCCCCAAAAAAACCGTATTTGGGGAAATACCCGTAACGTACATTTTTTTGTTCAAACCCGTATGGACAAAAAAAATCGTCCTTTTTGGGTTTCCAGGTATATATATATATATAGCCATTTCAATCAATCTCTCAGGTTGGTTTGAAGAGGCGGGTGTTCTTAAGACAAATTGGTGACCCAGAAACCCAGCATGTCAGGTGTGTTTCCTTTGGAAACCGATGGCAGATTGGCCCCCATGCAGTACTACGTCATTCGGAAACCGGGGTTTCAATACCTTACTTATTTGATGTCTATGGATTTCCTTTGTTCAAATTCCAGCTTAGTCACCTTTATCATATCATATCATCCTATTCGTTTGTTGCTTAATTTGTTACATGTTCAATGTTTTTACATCATGTTTGTTCCCCATTGGCCCCAGCCTGGTGGTGGAGGTACTACTCTTCCTCTAAGATGGAGCAGCGACAGTTGAAAGCTATGCTGGGCTACAAAGAGCCTCCGCCACTCGGCCGGAGAACTCTGGGAACTTTGGAAAAACGGTTTGGAACCTCCAAAGACATCGCGATGTCGTTGAAAACTAGGAGAAACTTCGATAGACATCATGTTTTTTTGTTTCCCGGTTCCTTTCAAGTTGTATATAGCGTTTTCATGTTCTTTTTAGACGTATCAAAATTGAGGGTCAAGAACCCACCATGAATCATGGCGTGCAGGGGAAAACCATGGGTTTCAAAGACGCCAAAGTTCGGCCTTTTTTGTCCATTGCTGGTTGCAGGCCGCCCCCCTTTGAGCCAAAATTTGACATGGAAGTCATCTACAGGCGCCGGATTTTCCGGCGAGAAATCGACGGCGCGGGTTTGTGGGAGGAACGACAGGCATTTATGCTGCCAACATATTGATTTGGGTGGCCATGATGTTACCCAAAAACAGGTTTTGGTGGTTAGTGTTACATTTCCATGTTTGTCGGTTATTTCATGTTTTTTGACGAATCATTTCCAGATGGATTCCTTTCGCATCCCCTTTGATTCGCGCAGCATTTCCCCATAACTAGGACGATGATCCCACAGGATTCTCGTGGAGTTTCAGCCGTGTTTGGCAGAACCACAGATTGATGGCGTACCATCATTTTCCCCTTCAGAAGAAAAAGTACCAAGATTTATATGAATTGTATTGAATTAATTGTATCAAAATTAATTCAAAATTTGTAAATCCTGACTCAGTTGAATTTTGTACAGACCTCTTCTTGTGGAGAAAGCCACATATCCAGATTGCGAGGCACGACAATCGAGGAGAGAAGACGCAGCATCCCATTTGGGTCGAAAGCTGAGGGGAGATCCAGCAACCGTCGATGTCAAGTCCTCCAAAAATCAGAATCGAAGTGATGACAAGAACGGGTTTGACACCAAAAAACTAGCTGCATATGTATAGAAATTGAGATATAGGCCATAACAATGAAATACAATGAATAGGTGCATCACCTGTTGAACAACTCAAAATGACGCTATTTCTGGTTAATATATTCTGGTTTTGAGTGTTGACATATCTCAGGATCCCCAGTCATAGCAGACACCCAGCAATTTGCTCAGGACCCAACGACCCGTGAGTGGCGCATTGATGCGAAACCCGCACCCAGTCGGGTGGATTACAGCGATTCACAGCAAGCACAGGTGGGATTTTACCCTGCACCAACATGTAATGTCTTGAGTATAACCGTATAACCACTATGCATAATATGCATTACTGGGAAAGGGGGTTGATTTGTTGTTCTTCAAATGAACTTCAACATCGGAAACTTTCTTAATCTCATTTTCCATAGTCTGTTTTGTCATATTTTCAGCACATGGGGGGTGTCTTGAAACATGGCTGGGGTCAAGTTATCATCCAAAGTTGGTCATGGGGAAACATTGGGAAACCAGGCCATTGCGCTGTTTCTGGAGCGTCAGAGCGATGTGGGGCACCCTGAAGTGTCAAGATTCCAATGTTTTTTCGAAGAAATAGCATATTCATGACATTTCATGACTATGATTCATGTCTTCTTTTTGTTTCCTTTTATTGCTCCAAGATTCTGCTGTTTGCTGCGTCTATTGATTTTGTTGATGCTGATGATATTTGATGATTGATTGTATAAAAATGATTTCAGCTGAGTTTGAACTGCATCACTTTGGAGTACCCACAGCTGAAAGAGTTAAAAGGTCCAATATGCCGACGAACTGCTGAACATGCTGGACCAGCATGCCACGCCCATTGACACTTTCGTGCAGGCTGGGAGTTGTTAGTTTTTCTGGCTTACTGTCGGTCATCTAAAGTGGCTTAGAATCAGAAACCTTCCATTGGAAGGACCCTAAGGATGACAGTAGCACAAACTAACTAACAATATCATGTATATATATATATATACACATACACATAATTATATATATATGATATATATATATATATATATACACATACATATATGTTTTAGCCCAGTTTTGATGTAAAAAGACAGGAAGACAATCGATATAATTTGGTGTTTTCTTCCAGATGCTTGATTACCAAAGGAAAAGAACACATCAATTGAGATCCAAGGCGGTGCGCGACGTTGTGGGTCAGTTGATGGGTCGGAATCTCAGCATGCTGCATGCCGAAGATGGTGGAAACCGGGAAGACAAGAGTCTGGGTTTCCCCAAACAACCACCATATTCTTTGGATATTTTTTTGGTAGTTACCCAGCCGAGTTGGGGATTTGTGTGCATGAGACATAGGGTTTTCGCCAATCAGTGTGTTCGCCTGTGTCCAAAAATCGGGCACACCCCGAAGATTGCCATTTTCATGCCTGTTGTAGATATGTGATGATATGTGACGGGTATGGAAATGGGTGATTTTACATGGTCTGACTGTGCTTAACTCTTTCCCCATATGTATCTGGAGTGCTTGGAAGCAACCTGGCCGAAGATGCTGAGTTTCAGATGCGACTGCCAATGCCTCCAATGCAAAGAATTTCAGGTGCTACCAATGCAGATGGCACTCGGCAGAAGCACAACATGTTGGGCAACGATGCCCGGATCCCGGTGAACATCGATTGAGTTTCCCCATCCCTAAATTTGGTTTATTAATGTTTTATTATCCACATATCCTTTCAATTTTGGCCGGTGCAAGACATTTCTCAGTGGTCACGGAACGCACCAAAACTCTGATGTCGAGGCTCGTTGGCTCTTCGTTGGGATTGGCTGCGGACTGCCCTTGCTCACAGCTGCAAGGCCAGGGAATGCCAGTTCCATGGTATTTTAGAGCAGTTTAGCATAGTTTGGCACTAGAAAACGTCTCCAATATACGCCCTGGATTTTGAATTGGGAGTTTGCCTTCACTTTGATAGTACATTATTTGACCATATTTGACCATTATTTGACCATTATTTGACCAACCCAGGTTTATTGATGCAATGTTATTGAATGTGGAGTTGGCATTAGTTACAGTCTTTTGTCGGACTTGAAAGGTGGGGTGATTGTCCAACTGTCAAATTTCTGAACATCTCGGAGTCTCAAAAAAAATTGCCAGGTATTTGCCGACCTCTGAAATTGTGGCCAACACTGCGTCCGAGAACCCAGATTTCTGGGCCGAGTCAGGTTCTGAAAGGCTGGTTTTTGTAGGTCAACCGGCAAGCTGACTGAGATAATACTGGAAGATAATCCATAAATTGCAATTTGCACATGATGTTGATGAGGCTTGTAATTCATTAACTCCCAATCTACTATGCCAGTGGGAAAGTGTTGGGGATGAGGCACAGAGCGGCCTACATCGCCGACCTGTGCATGACCATTGCGCGAGAGATGCTTGGCACTGGGCTGTATCCCGTAAATTGACATGTTCAATGCACGCAGAAATCCACGGGGAAAAGGATGAAGGGATAAATATATATCAAGTATCGGAGAAACCAGCATAGGTCAGGAGGGCATCAGCTGTGCAGGGTGCTTCAATGCTGGGATAAGATTGGCCAACGTGGATAGAATAGCAAGAAGGATCCGGAGACATGACAGTGACAGTACAGATCACAAAAACATCGGCAGCATTGACTGGTAATTAGATGTAAATAGCATGTTCTCACTGGATTGAAGGGAAACATCTGAAACCATGATTTTCCCCATCCAAATATAGAGGGTTCCAATTCTCAACCAATCCCATGGTCCCGTGAGAGTCCCACGCTGGAAACGGCTTCCCACCTTGGCCGGTTCAAGTCATTGTGCACCCTTCTTGAATCTGAGGACCTTATTTGATTGCCTGTAAATCCCATTTGAAGGGAACATGTGCAGGACGCCACCTGAATCAGTTCCTTCATTCAGTGGTTCGCTGTAAAATGTACCTGAAACTGAAACCATGTGAAGTCTGATTCAAGTTGCGGATGCTTCAAATGTCAACAAGCAACATCCGTGGCCAAGGAATGGTTTGAAGTCGCAACAAGTGAAGCCGGAAACTCAAAGAGATGCTCAAGAACTATGGACATCTATGGACCATGGACCTTAATTATGGACGTTTGTTGCTAATAAAATTATGCCAATTCTTTTGGAAGTCGTTGAAATCCAAAGTTGGTTCTCATGTCTGGCCTGGCAACCCTCAGACCAATTCAGAATCGAAATGACTTGGCAACACTTGAAACGCTTCCAGGTTTGTTCATCGACCTTCACATGAGCTTGCGGTTGTGGACCCCGATGGAGAAGATGAAAACAATCTCACTGGAAGGGTCGATGTCGTCTGTTGCTCAGTGATGACTTCGTATGTACCCTCTCAGCTTCATGGAGTTGTTTCAAGGTGGTGTGCCTATTTGATTTTCGCACCAAGCGACCTATTCAATTTGATCAACAGTTTAATATCCTATTGATTGTCCTTTATTTAGGGCAGATGTCCTTGCTTTCAGCAACTGGAGGAAGTTCGAAACCGCCAGAACGTTGGATTGTTCCACTGAGGTGGTGCTTGACTACGAGCTTTTTGATCCAGGCTTCATTGGCAAAGGAGTCCCGAACTTGGCAGTTGCAACTGGTGGCAACTGTTGCAACCTTCAATCTGGTGGTAAGTTTCAGTGTCACAGAATCCCCCAAAAGGGTTTCACAATGGATATGTAGCTCAAATGTCAAAGAATGCTCAATATGCACACCAGCAATACCTTCACCACGATCAAACCCGTCCCAGGTCCTCGCACGAGTGAATCACGTGAAGAAGAAGCTGTGCACTACGGATCACATGATCGTTCCGATGGGTCAGTAGCCCTGGAATTTTAGGGCAACTGCGCCCTGGGCGTGGCTTTTCAGTCACGACTCTTACGACTTGATGTTTGTGGAAATGAGCTGCTAAAGATGAGGGTTCAATGGAAAAGCCTCAGGGTTTTCCTTTTCGTAGCCTTCAACCGTGGTAGATCTCCCACGGGCAACGCCACGGGTAAGGTGCACAGATCTTGTGTGCTCCATGTGAAATTCGTTGTCCAAGAGGAGTTTGGAGCCCCAGGTGATGTGGAAACGGCTCATTTTTTCGATGATTTTCCGGCTGAATTCGGTTCTGAAGTTGATAAGTGGAATATATGTTGAACATGGACTTGCACATTTCTGGTTCGGTCAGCTGTCTGTAAACAGAATTGGTCCCTGACCAGTTGCCATTTCGCCACAGGAAGGGCCGGATGGCTTTGATTGGAGGGTCTGTATCCCAGCTTCCCGAAGCAGATGCTATCATGATGGACATGTCGAAAAGTGTTCGGGATCCGGTTTCGAAAGGTAAACCAACTTGTCATTTCTTTGCTGTGTTTTTGATTCCAACTGGTTTCATCTTTGTAAACCGAAAGGAAGACCGGGCTCCTTTCTTGATCCTGTTGGTGGACACGCCCCTTAAACAATACACTGCAACTGCAACCAGCCGCATGACCCATCACAAGATGGCCACGAATCATGAGATGATGAACACTCCGTTTCTCCATGTCTGGCTCAAGATTCTCCAAATACAGACCTATTATATACATCCTATTACCAAGAAAGAAACCATATCTTGCCCCATTTGTTGGCATGAAGCTTGTAGCCCTGTGGGCCACTTGGCTTCTCCATTCCTTCGCCTTCGAGCTCCCTGGACTCCCCGGATTTCCCGCTACGAAGACAACGAAGACAACGAAGTATGTGGTGTTGGAGATGTATGCCGCGGGCAAAAGCACAGACGATTTCAGCCAACCCGGAAATCTGGACCTCTACGATGCAGCTGGATTAGTGAATTTCCTGGCCACACAGGTGGTGTAGTGCTCAGGGATTGCAAGAAAAAAATCGTGATGTTCTTATTGCACAGGGAGTATATGAGATAAATGAACACTCAATAAGACCATTGCAATCATTTTTTTCATTACAGTATATAGATGTAGAATAATACTGATATGTGGTGTGGGTTCCATTAAACTCTACAGTGTTTTCTTATTGTGTTTCAGTTTTTCAAGGTAATTCTTGTCCTTTCTAGAATTGGATGAAGAGGAAATCTGCAGGAAACATCTCTTTATTTCACGGGAAAAACAATCCATTTCCGGTGAAATCCTCCGGAAAATCAAACGTGGCAATTCCACATCCATCAATTTATAGAAGATTTCTCATCCACGCCTCCATTTATAGGGGATTTTCAATTGCCATGTTTGATTCCCACAGGGTAAACCCACCCATTGAGTCATCATGTCCGAGCGGAACCCGCCGGTAACCAGGTGGTTCTCGAGACGGGTCTGGCACCAGATCGTGCGAGTCGACCCAATGGCATTGATACAGTGGTGAAGTATCAGATCAGGATCCACAACAACATGAGCTCCAGCGATGTGGATGTTCAGGCATCGAATATACCAAGAATTTTATCTTTGAAAACAGATTCTGAGATGCTTTTGCTTGGCATCTCGTGGTGAAAAAAGATCAGGGTATCCCTTTCAGATCCTTTCAGATCTATCAGCAGTGTTTTTTTCCCCACCTGACATGTCATTACGTCAGCGCACTTGAAACTGAAATGGTTTCAACTTCAACTCTCTTCTCAGCTGCTTGGTTTCTGCTCGGTTTTGGCCTCTTTTCAAGAAATGTGGGAAGGATGCACAACTTCCCATTCTTATTCCTAGTTTAATTTGGTGTTTTACCATGTTTTACCATGCAAAAAAAAGCCGTTGTTCCCTCGGTCGAAATTCCACAGGCCGAATTCTCGAAATTCGTGCGCTTCGAGGATGGAGCCGTTGCAGCACCTGAGGACGCGGAGATCTTTGAAAGGAGTGGAGATCTGGTGGGTGCGCTCTCCTTCCATCCACCAAATGGAGATGTTCGTTTCCCCTTGGAAGAAACCTATTATTGGTTTAGTTTGAGTGGGCCTTGTCCCAACATGAAGAATGGAGAGAAGAGCAGTTCCAACTGCACCAAGTATCAAAAAGGCTTGGTTCCAGACAAGAAGAGCCAATATGTGGCAGGAGGTCTGTGCAAACCGAAGCTGTTTTCAAGCGACATACCAGATGGGACTCCAGGTTGTAGTTACTACATCGAAAACTACACCACCAAAAACTTGGATGAGATCGTTGGAATCACTCAAGAAGATTGTGGTGGTCGCAAATGCAGCAGTTGGTCGGATTTCCGGCTTCATTGCAGCAATCAGAACTTGAGTTTCACCCATTTAGGGGTGAAATATTGCAAGGAATATGATTATCCAGGACTGGCCGATTCCGACTTATTCAAATTTTCCCCCAGCTTTATGAATCCAGACAAACTTGGGATGAGGGAAATACAGTAGCAACTTTCCAATTATATATTATTATATATCAACCCGTTCCAGATGATCCTCATGTGTTTCCCATAGAAATATTCCCAATTATATTCCCCACATTTTGGAGATGGGTTGAAAGCCGGTTGAAACCGGAGGATGTATCACTTCCTGCCAAGATGCTGCTTGCAGCAGCGGCGAAGTTGGCATCTCCTTTTGGACGGGGCGTTGCAACGCCAGCCGCAACGCTGTTCGCGCTTCCCTTTTGCAGCGAGCATTTGGAGGGTCGCAAGTGCCGAGCTTTTACGCCAGCAACCCAAGGTTTGCCGGCCCAAGTCTGTTATGATTGATGGTTAATCACTTCTTTATAATTATACTATTTTGCTACCATTATATATCATCATTATTCTTATATTTATTGTGATGACACATTATATTTCATTGATATCAATTATAGTTATACCATAGTTGTTTCAAGGAGGATTCAAATTGATCCAAATGTTCATTGGTGAACCATAGTAGCTGGTGTAATGTAGATTGCTTATCGATAGATAATGATAGATATGATATGCCTATATGTGACAAAGTGTTTTTTTTCTCGATGGATATTATATCAAACTTGGCCATGAGGATGACAAGACATGGGATCTAAAAATCAAACACCGGGGATGGGTTCGAGAAGAGGGCACCTACTACGGAAAGAAAGAGATGCTAACGCACCAGCATGGGGGGAAGAACCAGAAAGTATGATGATTTGTCGGATGCTTTCATTGGGGAGATATTAGGGAGGCAATTTCATTCCATTCATTGAATTTGGACATGTTTTTTTTTTGTGCCTTTTGTGTCAAAACTGCCCTTGCAGGTGTGATCAATACAGCCCCATGTGCAACAAGCCTGCACCCGATGCTGGGGTGTCCTACTGCCATCGTGATGATTCCGGAGTTTGTGACGCTTGTCACATCCCTGGAACTGTGAGGGCAGTAAGTCCTCCATCGCAGGTGGCATGTCGTGTGGACCTCTTCCTGAACAAAGAGCTGCCGCAGTACAAGGATTTGGGATCTCTTTGATATCTTGGGATCATGGAAGTGGTTGAGAAAAAGATATGGAGTGATTTTGTATGATGTTTGCTTGATGTTGGAAATCGTACCTCGCTTTACTTTATCTTGCTTTTCTTTTGAAAGTCAAGCATAAAAACAACACGTTTGAATCTCAAGTCTCTTTGTAAATCCACCGTCAGGATTTCCTTCCACAGTGTGACACTGAATGTGGTGGCGAATGCAGCACAGAAACTGCCAGTTCTGCCTGCTGTGTTTACATCGGCAAGTGCAAAAGGACTTGGAAGGCAGAATCCTGGGGCAGTTGCAATGCCACCTGTGGAAATGGCACTCGCTATCGACAGGTTTGGTGTCCTTTTGAAGAGATCTTTGGTCCCTGTGACGAAAGCTCCAAGCCCGAAAATTCCACGAAGTGTCGTGGTGATGCTTGCCCTTGGAGCAAGGATCATTTCGGCAACTGGAGTTCGTGCGACAACACCTGCGGTGCTGGTAGTGAAGTGCAGGGTTTGATCTGCGAATGTCCAGATGATTGTCCCGGAAAAGAGAAGGAATGTGCCCAGTCTCCCAAGCCAAAAGCTCCGACGCGGCCATGCTTCAATTCTACATCCAAAGATGAATTCTGCAGCAGTTGTGCAGCAGACAAGCAGTGTTCTAACTGCACCAAGGGATTTGATTTGAAGGATGGAAAATGTCACAGTTCCAAACGATTAGCTTTGGTCAACTACGAACTTCGAGCGTTCAATCTGTCCGCAGATGCTTGGGAAGGTTGGTTGTCCTCCGCCTTTGTGCCGGCCTTCAAAGATACCATCCAGAAAACCACCAATGCCTCCTTGGATGTCCTGAATCTTTCCAAGTCATCCTCTATTTGGCAGGTCCGAAAGCTTCGAGAAACCGGTGACAAGCTGGGTAAGTGGACTGTGGTGGACGTGGGGGTATCAGCTGCGGGTGAAGATGATGACAAATCCTTGAAGATGTTGATTCAACAGCTCAATCAGTCACTGGTTGCTGATTAGATTTCCTGCGAATTGTTTTCCCTCCTACCTGGGATAAGGACCCCCAATGACGTGATGATTTTGCAGGGGGGGTTCAAAACAACGCCAACCAGGTCCGATTTGAATGGCTCAGCCGTGGATTTCTCCAAATTGTTGGTGAAACATGGCTGCACGGCGTCCCACGCCTGCCAAGTGCCCCAGAATCTCTCGCTGCAGCTGAAAAATCTTCAAGCCAGCTGTCCTGAAGGTCAGTCATGGAATGATGCTGAATGCGCCTGGCCCCCAGTGCCACCAGCGAAGGCTGGGTCTACCATGGGCTAAGAATGTTACGTAATCATAGATCAGCATTGGTTTGACCTCAGCGATAGATTTGGAGATACTCAGATGGATCAAAATGGCTATACTATACTATATTCATGTCAAATAGGGACCGTCAATTTTGTGGGCCATTTTATGGCAGTATCATAAACAACTACAACATACTACAACCCAAGATCAAGTTACACATTGCGCCCAAAAGGCTGGTGGATTTCCCATGTGGCTGGTGGCATTGATCGTGGTGGTGATTTTGCTCATTGCTGCCGCTGTGACTTGGAGCTGCGTTTGCAAACGCCGGACCTCTGACGGTGCGCGGCTTCTTGGTGCTTGACCGAGGCCGTCGTCGGAGGAGAACCTTTCGTTTTCGAGTGACTGGTAGTCTGTCGGATGGGAAAATCTGTGACTTTCGGATTTCCAAGTGAGGAGATTGCCGGTAGCGAGATGTCGAGATGTTTGAATTGATGCATCGCTTTTGCCCTAAAAAGATTGCTGCCAATCCAACTCCAACCAGGTGACATTTTAAGGTGATGACTGCCCCTGCAAAAGTTCATTGGGTACCTCCAAAATACTTCCAATATTCCAGAAGATCAAAAAACACCCAGAACCACCTGAGGACCTTGGTGAAAGTTAGGTATCGCAAACTTGGATCTTTAGGAATACATATTAATACTCCATGATATACATTAATAAAAATTGATATCCATGTATGATAATCTATGATCCGAATCAAGAACTCCTCATGTGTGCAGCTTTTGATCCATGGTGACCTTCGTTCATACGATGTCGAGGCTGGAGACGAGACCCGCTGGGGAGCCTTCTATGAGACGGGCAACTTTGATGGGACCCTCCGGGAACCCTGGAGGTGTTTGGGGTGCGGAGCCCAAAGGCGGGGGTGTAAATTTCATGAGACTTGAGGTGGCTTTTTGAGTGAGGATTTCGGCGTGGCAAACATGGGAATATGATGGAATATGAACCAACTGAACACAGGATTGGATGTGTTGTGTGGTGCTGTGTGTCAAGACTTACATCAGTTTTCACAATGAAACATCCAATCTTATATTCTTGGACAGGTACTCGTTCTCAAATGACCAGAAAGCTAATCAGTTTTTGTCACCTGAAGAGACAGTTCCTGCACATACTCTGCAAACGCACCCACATCTTGGGTTTAGGCATCCCAGAATTATCCCAAGCACTTCGCCATCGAGTTTTCCTTGTATTTTTTAGGGCCAGCCACCCCCCAACAACTGCCAGACATATTTTGGTTTGTCTGAAAATTGGATACCACCAAATTCAAAGGACAATTGATGAAATAATTATCATTACCGGCAATTATCCCCATTAAACTCATCATTTGGATAGTAACTCTTATTCCCATTCGAATTGTCTCCCCCAATCTTCAATGGATCATCTCCATTTCAGAGCACAATTGTCATTAATGTGGGTAAAACAATAATAAACCATCCCCAATGACTCACCATTTTCATAGGTGGTAAACTATAGTATAAACCATTCCCAAATGGGTGGTTTATGGCATTGTTTTACCCAAATTATCCAATGGTCCATTCCATTTCTGAGATCTGTCCACGAAGTCTTCGAGTTCGACTTTACTGAACCCGAGGTGAAGATGTCGTGGACTCAGCTGAAGTTTTTCAGAAAAAAGGTCGCCGGTATGGGGGGCACAACACGAAACAAAGAACTACAAACAGTTGATTTGGGATGAAATTTCACGATTTTGACATGGACACATCACAAGCACGATATATGTTTGAAATTGTTTGAAATCGTTAGACTATATGAATCAAATTTGGATTTTGAACTAGGAAACATCAGATGCACCAACCAATTTGTTTGGATGCGACCATCTGGCGATCACAGGAGTGGTCAGACAGACCTGCGTTTCATAGCCAAAGAGGACGGTGTGTCTTGGACATTCAACTTACAAGTTTGAAAATAGGGTATACCCCCAATTATAGCCATTTGATACGGATAATTATAGCCAATTATAGCAAATTTTCAGAGTTTTCTGGATTGTGGATCTGTCTGAGAATTGGGTATACCCTCCAACTTGCTATCTTAATGCGGGAACATGATGATGAACCATCAACTTTGGGGGTACCTCATTTTTTTTGACAAACTGATATGAGGATACCTTGATGATATGGGGATGTAGGCCAGCAAAGATGTGAGATGATGTGAGTATTAACTAGTAAAACAGGGGATGTATAACCAACACACATTGGGATGACTCAAAAATGTAATGCATTTTTCTGATGGATGAACATCCATTGAACAAGCATTTCTTGGTTGTTGGTTTCATTGTTTTGTTCCCGTCCTACCAAGGATGATGATGGTTTTTCATATCTTTGCATAGAATTTCAATGGGGAAAATGATGATAGACAAGTGCGCTTGTGGACACCAATTCTTTGACAAGTCCATGCAGGGATATTTTGTTATGAGAGATTTTCATAGAATTCATATAACATCCCTGTCACTGTTGGACTCTTGGATTGATCCATGAATACGAACTATGAATTTTGCACTGAACAACCAAAAACAATATCATTTCTTTGTTGGTCAAGGTGATAGGCCCGGCACGACGGAAAGTCACCAGAATTCCATATTGGCTTGGTAGAGACTCTCTACGTTTGATGTGGCACTTCTTGTGGATTCGTGAGGCGTAAAAGACAAAAAGGGGTGCCAGCTCCTAGGATGTTAGAGATGATCTGCAATTGTTTGGGCGAAGGTTTCAGTAGGGCACCATCACTCACCACATCTCACCAACATTTCTGTCCTGTCCATCGATTTGGGGATCCAAGGTGCTGAATAGCATTGTTTTCTGGTACAAAATGCAGCGAACTCAGTTGCTGTCAGGATGGCATGTTGAATCATGTTGACATCCTCGCATGAACTAACGTGTGGGGCCGTGTGGGGGATGGGTCAAATTTCTGTGACTGGATTCTTCAAAACGGATCTGGATCCCAAATACCTCTTGTTTGGAGGTCTCCGGAATAGCTAGAGGTTCTTTACATTTCTTTACCTTATGTTCATGTTGTTGTTGAAATTCCAATCTCTGACCATTTATGCAGTGATACACAACGATAGACCCAGCTTTTGAGTAATAACATAACAAATGCAATGAAAAACTGGTGGTACCACTCTTATAGTGCAGTAAATCCATAAAGCAACCTTAGATGGTACACAAAAGGTTGGTAATGGCATTGGGTTTTCGCACGAATCAGCAGTTTCATAGCAAAGTGTGTCATCACTTTGGACCTCTGAGGTCCTTGACAGACTCTGTTCAGTTGGACCACACCCCGATGGAGCTGCAAGAAGGTCATCAGGTGCAGGGCGTTGGGGACCCAAGAGGTCGGGAAGATGCTGATTTCCGCTCTGTTTTTTTAACCCAACATCCGGAGAAGCGTTGTGAAACATACACTTGGCTTGTGTATACAGTGTCTGGTTTTTCAGTTAAGAAACACACAAATGTAGCTATTTTGGTTTTTTAGAAGGTTTTCTCCCGACAGACTCAGTTTTTCTGCTATTGATTGCAATGGCCATGTGGGCTTTTGAGTTCCCATGGGTGGCATTCATGATGCAAGGGTCCCCACTGATGCAATCTACGAAAGGGGAGGTCAGAAGCTGGAGGAAATCTAGTCAGACGGGGATAATATCTTCAGAATCGGACAAGCCTATCCAGAATCCCATGGATTTCTCCATGGATTCCACCAGTTTCTACAGACCACGGAGCATCTGACTATCGCGACTTGTGATCCCCAAATCTTCGATCAGATACTTCACAAGAGATGTGCAACCCGTTGCAGCTCTGTGCCAAGGACTACAACCGCCATGCATATCAATGGCTTGCAGCGCCCTTGGAGGTGTCCAAAGGTGATGAAGTTCACATCCGCCCGGGATCCTCGGTGTTTGCGGATCAACCTGGAGATAAAATCAGTTGGACGACATTGGACAACTCAAACATCACAAAGATTCACAAAGTACTACGACCTAAAACCATCCAGCAAGGTTATATATTCATGTGTATATATATATATATAATATACATCCATCTAGGTTGCATGATCCGTACCTTTTCGTTTTCTGATGGATCAAGCAACCTGGACCACATGGCCCAGGTGCGTCCTACAGCCGCTCACGGATACGATTTGAGGTGATGAGCCCTGAGGCCCTGCACGTTAATCGCGGTGGGGGATGGTGGTTCTTTCATCCCAATGAATAGATATGAAAGGGGTATATAAGAATCAGCAATTATCAACTCATAGTGGGATATTGGCAATAAAAAACAATGATAACGGTATAGATGGTCGTCTTTAATCCTATCCCCCGTTCATATTAATGGGACCACAACCATTGGATGGTCCCAAATATGTGTTTTGATCCCCTACTAAACCAGGGGTTCTGGAGGGTGTTTGATATGAATGGGTGAAGGAGTTTTTTCATGTCTGTGTTTGACATTTCAGTGGAATTTTGGTGGATTTCAGTGGAATGAGGCTGAATCAAAACCCACTCCACATCATATTTGGAGGATGAACATCCGGGGCTTTGACTTATACAATGTTTTTTGATATCTTATAGTGTTGTTGAAGTGGCCACCAGATTTTTCACTGTGGATGACTGGCATCCCTGTTTTGTATTGTTTGGATATTTTTGACAATTGTCTACTCCAAAACCCCATGGTTTATCAGCATTTTGAGACACACCCAGTACCCAAGCACTTTTGACCATTTCGCGCATGTATATGGGGCCGCTGCTTCCTGAACTGCAGCCCGATCTCCACGTTGCGTTGCGTTGCAGAGGTGCCGAAAAAGCCCAAAGGCGTTGGATGTCCACAGCTCAATTGGCGGAGTGTCAAGGGGAACCAGCTGAAAAAGGGACCAATGACTAGTCATTCGGGTTGTTTGGGGGTTGTGTATGAGCTGACCTTGGCTGGTGAGACATATCAAAAACTAGATATCCTTGGATACGAGTGCTGCTATTCTTATCAATGGGTAAAAATGAGGATATATGATCTCCCTCTTTGTTGTTCAGCTACATCCCCTTTCACCCACCATTTACATAGACATGACATCTTGGATAAACTCAAAACTATCAACCAAAACTTTTGTCATTACTGTAGATACCAAGCGATCGATTTTCTAGGTCCATCAGTAGTCCTTGTCTGTTTGAAGATAGGGTACACCGAATTCCCATGGTTTATCAGATATCATCACTTTCCCACGACATGTTTTGGGTGCAGTATCCTCATTCTGGACAAACAAACCATCTTTGCCATGGTCCAAACATGGTTTCTTTCCCATAAAGATTGGATCATCCACCCCTCATTCTGTTTGGGCTTGTTCTGTTTACAATCCGTGGTTTTTGACCAGGTCCCAGGTGGCTCTTCCTGCGACTCTGGGACGAGCAACGCTGGGGTGCTCGGCGATTTTTCTTGCATGTAGAGTTGATGTCTAGGCTGAAAATCAAGACCAAACTGAAACCAGTTCTTGGTGATGATTGGATATTTGTTGATGATTTCGATACTTGCGACATGTTGGAAATGTTTGGTGATGAGTTGAATTTGAAGAAACCGAAAAATCCAGCTCTGACTCAGCAGATTCCTGGGTTTCAGGCTGCTTGCATCCGCAAGAATTGGACATCATTCAGCCAGGTACTTGCTTCCTGTATCGCAACTGTCCCGTAAAATATATGGTGAACAAATTGAAAAAAGGTTATGTCTAGCCCACATGTTTGAACATTTTTTGTGGTTGATCGGCCATTATATCCCCAGTCAAATAAGTTGAAACCAGTGTGGTGGTTATATCATGTTTAATCCCATAATTTCAGAGATTTTTGCTGCTTGATATACTATGATAATCATCATATGATATTCCCCATATTTCCCAGTGAGTCACTGCTGGAAATCGCCGAAAATCCGGTGCTTTTCAAACTTTCCCTTAAGGCCTGGAAGCCTTCCGTAAAGCCATTGAGAAGGCCTTGGAGAAAATTATGGAGGCGCATAGCACATGGAAAAATCTTGGAGAAAACTTGTCTCCATGACTTGAATCATGTCCAGTATTTGCTTATATTTGCTTGCAAGGTCTTTGCTGCTTACAGGAATATTCAAACCTTCTGTGGTTTTGTAACAAGTTAACCTGTGGTGTCATCAAATGATAGTCATAGTAAGACGTAATAAGACTATTTGGAAACAAATCATGACCCTCTGCTGTTATCAAACGTGACTGGGCTGGACAAAATCCCCGAACCAAAGAAGGTTTGGATTTGACAATCACATGTAAATAGCCGTTTCCATTGCCACGTTTGATGATTGGAGGGTATCCCTTACTATCACTGGGAGCATTTTATGTGGTCCAATTGAAGTGTTTTGTTCGATTTTTTCCAAGATGTTTTCACCATGTTTTCTCCAACGCCTTGGGATGGCATGACAGTTGTTTTTGGACTGTTCTCCAACATATAGTTAGTTATAGTATGTTGTACTTGTGTTCTGTTGTTTTATTAAGTTTGGTGATGTTCCAAGATATTTTCCAGTAGTTGTTTCACGTGCTGGGTTCCAATCCAGAAGTTTCACATCCAGGATTTCCGCCGCCGGAGGCCCGTGAGGCGATCCCGAAGTTGGATCGGCCGCCCTTGCGGGTGGTTCACATGGGAGCAGGACAGTTCGCCAGTCTCCATGGCAACTCCCAACAAGAGGGGCATATAAGAGGCTTAAGCCCCTAGGGGTTGATGGAAGTTCAGAACTCCTGAATGAAACCTCGTTTGGTCTTTTTGGGGTGGCTTATTTATGGCTGATAGTAGTGTGACTTTCCTATTCAAGGCACGATTCATGATTTTTTTGGAGTTGCTGCCTTAGTAATGGCAAACTATAAATGCGTGACCTGATTTCAGATGTGGGATTTTTTCTACATAAGCCCGGGTCATTGCTACGTAAATGCCCACCATATACCATATCCTCCTGATGATTTAGGATGTACACGGTCATTGTTGGGCAGTCTAGAGTGTCCAAAGTTGCAGGCGGTGAAATAGATCAACAATTACTATATTTAAATGTTAATGCAGGTGCAATTGATTTGTGTAAAATAGTTGGATGGTCTCAGTGAGGACACTTTTATTAAGCTGGCTTCTTAGTCGCTTCCTGCGATGAGCAAATCAGCAGTTGTAACTCGTGAGTATCTCGGGCTTAAAGACATCGAGATGGTGGAATCAGCAAGAGTTGGGAATAGAGTTGAATGGGATTGGGATAGAACAATGAAACCCATAAAGAATGGAGACGCACATGTAGGTACGAGAATATGATTATATGATTGATAGATCATAGGGCGCAATATACTACGGAGTAGCCAACAATATTGCCAGCCATCATAGGTAGCCAATTGGAAACTCGGATGGGTTCACAATCTGAGGATGCAAGCAACCTCCAAACCTTCAGACTTGAGATCCTTGATTTTGGGGCACCACATACCTATTTTTTTTTGTTGCAACTTGTACTGATTTATTGGCGGTTTTTCACAATTGTCCAAAGGCGGCAAGATGGACTATGGCTTTATTTCGACTGCTGATTTCTACGGATTTCTTGTAGGAATATTGGAACATACACTGGGTACCTTGATTTGCAAGGCTACGTTGTCAGTTTCAGATAGTTTCACAACTTGCAGAACAACTGCATTTGAGCAGGAGTGGCCAGAAAATAACCAAATGGCTGGCAATCGGGTCCGTTTTGCAAGAAAGTTGGACCTCAAAAGCAAGTTGAGTCCCCAGCATGGCCTCCTTTTCTAATCAGAAATTATATAACCTGATTTAATAGAGAGATGTCATAGATATGACATAGTTGAACCACTGAACCCCAATTTCCATCATTTTAATCCCTTGTGGGCCCTTCGTGTTGCAGGACTTGGGCAGATCTCTATGGTGACGGCGAAATGCGCCCGGGAGGCGGGCATCAGCGAGAACGAGATCGAGACCCATGGCTATTCCGTGGTGGCCATTGAGTCTGGGAGTCTCAGAAACGCAATCTGAAAATCTGAAAAAGTAGGCATCTCTACTCTATACATATCATCTGAATCACTATAATATTTCATATATACATTATGTGTGGTCACATAATGTACATATTCAATCATATTCATGTATACTATGCAGACATCATGATTGTGCTATGACTGCTGAGATTATGAGATCCCCAAGGCAGATGCCCAAAGTGGTGAAACTGGCCAAGCGAGTCTTTCGAGACAACAATTTGGAGGGTGATGTCTTCCTTTGTTCGGAGGCGGCGTCGGGGAAATCATGCTTTTGTTTGGAACTTTGAAAGAAATTCTCTGAATTTCTGGAATAGAGTGCTTGGAACACAGGAAATGGATGTGGACATGTTGCTTCAATGCTTCCAATCGTTTAAAGTTGGAAACCTGGGGCAAAGAGTTTGCCGAGAAAAAAATTGCAGTCAAAGAGGTATCTGAATTCCAAAATCTGAGATCAAAGAAAGTGACATGCGCATGGGTATTTGCATGATCCATCCATCCAATCTTTGGGTCATCGGCATAGAGTTGTTTACCCACAAACCAACCACACAATTTCCAAAATGTTCAGCCCAGGATGTTCGCAAGTTGCCCAGTGGGAGCCTCAAACCATCCTGATTTCCAGAGCGCCCCGTTGCTCAGTGCTTCGTTGTGATATCAGCAGTGAGGCCAACCGCAACGAGCACAGCTGGTTGTGTGCGAACACTTTGATGCGGGCTTGCTCGGCCTGGGGGCTCGGCAGATGTGGTGACCTAGCTATAACATGCTATAACCGGAAGGCGTGGAGCACAATCTTGAAAGGGTTGGTGGGAAAAGTACCTAGTTTTTTCAGGACCATGCCATTCATCCGTTGTTTTCATGTGGGGTTTAACCTCTATGGTCCCTCTGGTCCGGGGCCCTCGGCGAGGTGAAGGCATTCTGGTGCTGCTGAATGCTGCACGCATCAAGATGTGCAATGCCTTTGACCATCAGGTGGAGAAGAGACTGAGCAGTGACTAGTTGACCCTGTTTGATAGGTTTTCATGAGATATTTGGAGGGGAAAGGGGATTGCACATCATTCTTGGGTTCTTCACCATCCAAAACATGGGCATATCATTCATAGAACTACATTGGTACAATCGATGACAATGGTTGATAGGTGATGAAATTGGACCCTATTGTGACCTACCTTGTTTACTGGGGCTTATGGACTGATCCATTTCGGGAAGCACGCCCACCTCCGCAGCTCCGGTGATGGGTGCTGCCCCAAAGGGATACTGGCCGGTCAAGACAATGACCTGCTACACTCCAAAACATTGGCAAAATTATGTCAAAACTATCAGAAGCAGCACAGAAACTCAGGTGTTCAATAACTTCATAACTTCAGAGAAACGATAGGTTCTATACAATCACATTTTATCATTTTTCCCTTGGAAATTGATGGCAAAAGTCTCTGTACTGCAGGTCATTCCCAGCAGGGCTACTATCTGGGCCGCAGCTTTTGAGCCAGGGACCTGGATTCAAACGCAGCCCAGAGTCGCCACGGTGGATGTAGGTGATAAAGACACGTATTTGGGACCATTTAGGGTGTGTTTGATATTAGGAGGATGGGATTGATTATCCAGAATAGACGGGTCAATTAGAATGAAGCCAACATAAGTGGGATACAAAACCAACAAATATAAACATCTTTCCAGCAAAAGTAGTGATACAAGCGACACACCAGGTTGTTCAATTGGGACCGGCAAGTCGCTCATTCACCTCTTCACGGTTGACTTTTTAAGAGTTTCTCTAGCCAGAGTTTAGGACTGTGGGTTGACACAATGCAACACCAACACACACACACAGACACACACACGCACACACACACACAATCAAGTCCAAAGAAGATGACTCACTGTACACTGACCAGATGGATTTTAGGGTTCAACCTCTTTCAGACTTTTACAGATTCAGATGTTGGAAAGTCCAAACCAACCTATCAACCCATCTCTGTCCTGCAGGTTTGGGGAGCACCTGAACGATTATCAAGGGCTCCTGGGCTTGACGGGATGGGGAAAGATGGTTCTGAAGTTTGGGTTGTAGGTTTTGAAGAAAATCCAAGGGGCAAAGGGATGGAGATTCTCCATTGAAACAGGGATATTTCATCCATTTGTGAAGTTGGACACATGAAAGATGCACGAAGCTGGAACTTTTTTGAGATGCGTATGGGTGAACCAATTGATGCTTCGACCGCTCACAGGACTTCGGGATTAGGGTTTGGGTGAATTCATTGAGATTACCAGCTGACCTGAACATGCTGGGATTCCCTGTTGAGTTTAGGAGGCATATCCCACGGCGTATCCAAACTGCTTGGGCTGTTGGATCTTCCAACATGTGCTCCTTTTGCATCCGCCATAGCTCTCTTTCGGGACCCAATGGATCATGCCTTTTTGGGGGGTAAGGGCTCAATCCGTACCTGGCAAGCCTCCCCCGCATAGTTTTAAGATGGTGAAAGTTGAGCATCTCCAAGAATCATTGTCGACATCCTATGATTTCCCGATTTCCATGCATCCTTGTTGCCCCAAACCAGCCACCAGGGAAATTGCAAAAAAAAAAGTAAAAAAAACAAATGGCCTTGTGGCTTCCAGTGCCCAGATTCAATCTCTCAGCCTTCAACCACTACCGCACGGGCCTAATGACTGGACCTCAGATCCAGCTGGAAGTGGATGTCAAAGCTGTGTGCCGATTGTGGGCTTTGGGTATGTTTGGGGTGAAAATCATGGCACGAACTCCCCAGATTGGCGATCGCTTTTTTTTTTGATGGCTAAGCAGAATGGTTGTCAGCTTTCAGTAGGTTTGACCAGTGCCACCAACTACCATCGACTACCATTGACTACCCAATTGTCAGAGCTGTCATGGCTTGCGACTGGTTTCCCTGTGATCCCCTGACAGGGCAGATGTGGACACAGCATTGGCAGACGGCAGTGCTCGACAGATGTCCAACGTCTTCGAGGTGTTGTCTGTCTTTGTGTGTTGTTCAGTCGTGTCCGCTGTCCAGCCTGCTGGAAAACTTTTTCCTCCATGAAAGATAGAGGAACCTCAACAGGAGTGGTGTAATTTCTACTAGCCAGGTCGGTTTGTTCGCAGGGAACATATTCAGTTGCTGGTTTCAATTCTGACTTCTATTCTATTCTTAGCAGACTTGCAATGGATTGCGCGAGGTCTTTAAGTTCGACTTCGAGAAGAACGAGATGCCCAATGTGTCATCCTGAGTCATCCGTATGTGGATAATGATCGCCAGATCATCTCAAGAATCAACCGCTTCGCTGATGTTTGTTTGTCTATATACATAACATGACAGATCTGCTTTATAATATGTGTATACTATTGTAAACTATATATATATATATACATGCCGCTCCATTTTCATAGGTGACGTATACACCTATTGCGATTTTGATTCCATTGGATTCCCATGAGCTGAGGCACATAGCATTACCTTCACGCCACTTGCAACAGGTGGGCCGTCGGAACTTGGGGAGGTGGCTCCCCGTGGATGGGTTAATAACTCGCGGGTTTATGACAGTGATGAACGAAGCTACCAGATTTCTGGTTGTGAACTAACGTCACTAAGCCAGAACTCATAGGAATAGCTATTTACCAACCACTTTTGTCACGGGGCTGGGTGTATTTTCATGCCTCATTTGCGGCACAGGCAAGATTACGGCCATTGTCTTCTGGTACGAGATGCATATGGACGTAGAAGGCTGGATGTGCTCCCGTTGGGACAAATCTTTTGTGTCAGACATTTGCCCACATCTTCGGTAGCAATTCTTTTGCAGCAGAAAGTTAGAGAATGTGAGGAAAAATAAGAATCAAAACTCTAGATCACCCAAAGCCAGAATCATCATCTGGTCACTAATTTCGAATATGTTTTGTCCATCCAAACAAACGGGATGCTCCTAATTGACGAACATATCATGGTAGCGGCTCCACCTGGAAAAGGATGGTCGGACTCGGAATAGAAATCGAGCATCATAAGTTGACTCATTGCAACAGTGGCAGGAGATGTCATCCTGACCAACTGGCCAGAATCGATTCCGCGACTTGGGCTATCATTGACAATCTGCGCCGCAGGGTTTTGGAATCTCAGGCTTTTTTTGGGAAGATATTGGAAAATGACCTCATGTGATCTCCTATGTTTGGAGGTTCTTTGGTTCTGATTCTATCCTCCATGAGTTTCAAGTATGTTGTTACCTGGTTATTATTCCATATTATTCCTATCCATTTCCATGAGCCCAGCGACCCTGCGACAACTTGAGGCCTGCGGATTTCTCGATGATGGAGAAAGACTTGACCGAAGCTCAGATTGTGGAAAAAAGTCCATGGCCAAACGGATGGAGAAAGCCAAGCTATTCTCGAGCGAAACCAGTGTGTAAAGCCATGCAAAGATGATCCTAAGGGTTGAATTCAAAGTTTGTCCTCAGGTCGCACCAAAAAGACTGAGGGGATACCCCCTAGCGTTGTTTTTTTCATGGTTTTGCTGTCCCAATCACCATCTCACAACTAGGCATCGGATATCACCTCTGCGGCAAGCGGTATGCCATTTCCAAGGCCCGCTGACCCTCTGGTAAACAGCCACAGTTTGCTATGGAAAATCACCATTGATTCACAGGTAAATCAACATAAATCAACCATGGCCATTTTCAATAGCTATGTTAGTTCACCAGAGGGTAATATGGTGATCTGCAACCACTCACCCATAAATCCACCGTTGGGTCAGACCACCCATTCTCTTCATCTCTTTGAGAGGAGGAAAAACGACACGACGATTGGTCGATTTGAAGTTCTCTAGATTTTACATCACATGGGGATAGGGCAAAACTTATGAAATTAGATTTTGTGGGACACACACACACACATGTAACAGCTATTGAACATTTCACCAGGGTACCAGGGTTTTTGAGATCCTCTTCCCAAAAAAATTGCAGCCACTCGGAATCCCCGGGATGTCCAGCAGGAAACTACATCCGAGAGGTTGTGAAAGATGAGCCGGTGGAGATTGATGTGGGATACCAACAGGCTGGATGACGGCAGGTGAGATGTGAGCCAGCTATATAGATCATCCGCAAGAAACTGGGAAAAAGATGTAGATTGTTACGATTTCGCTCAAATTCAAAGCCGTTTTACAATGTTCTTTTCTATGCTTCTGAAACAACATGAATTTCTGTTAAATTTTGGCAATATGGAAGATCTGTGGAAGATCTGTGGAAGAAATGTTGAGTCCTTAGCCCCAACCTTTGAAAAAGCGCAGGCCTGGCCCCAATTTGTGTGGCCTGGGACTGAGATGGCCCGGAACTTGGTGACATTGGTGGTCCGGCCAAACCATTCCTTTAGAAATTAGAACCAGATGGATTATAATTGTAATTAATTGACCCAAAGAAACTTGTCCGAACATGTCCGAAGTATGGTTATTTGGAAATAAGAACCATGCCAGAAACGACTTTTTGGAAGCAACAGAAGTGGCTCTTTCCCCAACAGAAAGGATTCAACAACAACTGATTCCCAGGGATTTTCGTGAGCTAAACTGAGGTGGCCAAGGAGAGCGGCGAGCGGATTCCGAAGCCACCCCCCATGCCCAGGCGAGAAAAAAACATGCGCGTGGAAAACGGGGATATCTGTTGGGCAATCTGTGGAAACGTAGGATCTTTATTTAGATAATGTTATGGAAATATATGTGGTTTATCTATACAGAAATTCTCTTGGACACATAAGAGATTCTAACCATACACTTCTGCAATTTAGAATCAACAGCACTGAACACGCAGATCAACATACACTTCTCTTGGACACCATCAGTGTTCGCAGATCAACCCCAACTTGGGAAGGCACAGACTTCACTTCGAAAAGATGAAGACGGAGACCGAGAAATTGGAGCCACTGGGCCTGAACCGCCAACATTTTCCAGGTGAGAATGCAAGGTCTACCCAGTGAAAATAATGTTGAAAAGCCAGCATGGCATCCTAGGTCCTAGACAACGGATGACAATCGCAAATTCCCGGTGGACATATTCCCTTCCCAGTCCATTTGTCGGGACTACATATTGCACATTCCTGGGAAGATGATTTGATGGGATGGTCTCTACGAGGTAACAACGCATCGCATAGCTTTTGGCATCTTGAGAAAACAGTTGTCGCATGTTGTCGCCGCTTTGGGGGCAGGGCAAAGCTTGCCAACTGGACTTCTACCAAGGTCGGTAGATAAAACCCTCAGTGACCCCCCATAAAACCAGGTGTTCACTGTTCTCTGTCTACCAGGGGTCCCTGGGCGGTTTCACCTCAAAATGGCATATTCCTCAATCATGAGGAATTGAATGGAAAAATCATCAAGCAGTGATCACACCTGTTGCAGCTTCCAGGTTTCTTGGCGGAACACGACTTTGTTGGTGTGATCCCCAACAAAGGACCCTTGACAAAATCAAACCTCGGTACAGAGGCAACAGCTCCAGGGAGGCTTGATGTACGATGTGTGGAAGCCAAGTTCGTTTTTCGGGAGGCCAAGGTTGAAGATAGGCTGAAGATTCTGGGAAAGTGGTTGTCTGTTGGGGAGAAGTGGTATGCCATTTCTAGCCCATTTGTTCTTCTTTTGTTTTTTTTTGGGGTACAGCTCCGGCCATACTTAGAGTATCAGATGCACAAAAAGCCATGGGTGGTACATCGCACCGATGGCAATGTCCCCTGATAGACCATGAAACGTCGAGCCCCATGGCTGAAACCAAGAAGTAGTGCCACGGCTCAAAGTTGAGTAAACCGTGGAACCAATTAGACAATGCTTGTTCTTCAACCATCAGATTTTTGAAGATCCATAGAACTCCAACGTCGAATTACGATTTTGCTTCAAGAAATTCCCATAAAATCCAGTCTTCCTGACCATCGGATTGGATAGGAAAGTTTTGTCCAGATTTCCCGAAGGATTTCAGCCATTTTGCCCAACTCCTTTGGCTCAGCTGCCCCACTGAAAATCTGTGGGGCCTGAATCCGATCGCCCGTGGCCGCCCCACGCGTAGGGTGGGGGGATTTAAGGATGGGAGGAACTGTTGAAATGGGAAAATGATGCGTTTTCTTGCTCCAAACATTGGGGTTTCACCATGATTTCACCAAGAAAGTTTCATCCAACAAGAATCAGGTTTCAAAGTTGGGTTTCAATTCACAGCAGCTGGGCATAAACCGACAGACATGGAGAATTGAGCTAATTAAGCAGCACAAGTGGCTTTATAGGATTTTATGGGTGCAGGATTGTCCGCAGCACCTGCTAGCAAAGAATTTCAAAGCATCCCCCGTGCCAAGTTGGCCATGCGTCCAAAACTTCAGGTCCCCATATGTGCCATGTTCAAAAATTGTTGATCCGCATGCCTCCTGTCAAAAATTGGATTGTGTATCCATTTTGGGGGATGATCAGCAATTGATTCATAGGGATTAATATTATATGCCTATTCGCTTGACCATGGCCATGGCACATATGGTCCCATCATGTCCCATCCAAAAAGGCACTTGCGGTTTTTTGTTGCCCTCGGAAAGCACCCACTGGCCCAACGCACGCCCCTCAGGGTCCGGCATGGCATTCCTGGCGACACTGCTTTTGCTAGGTGCATATGATTGTGGCACCAAATTTTTCAATGGGATGGTTCAAGGGAACATTCACAAGAAACGATGCTTGTTCCTACCAAACCACGGGGCTTTGCTGTAGAAACTTCCTCAAACCACATGAAAACTTGTAATTTTAATACCACAATTGTGGGTTTATTGGTACCCCATGGTACCCCATTTTCTGCCGCACCCATTCGAAGCGAATGATTCGGCCGACAACCAGCTTCATCTGGAAAGCATCTCACTTCAGAAATCTCCATTAAGACTAAAATAGACACATTTGGCCCTCCATTTTTCCACACCTCAGTGATCAACATTTATTTTGGCCAAGCCGAGCAGCCACCACTCCATAGCATTCCCATCTCGGCAGGCCTGCACTCGGCGTCGGGCAATGTGTATGTCGAATATCCAGATTCCTCAGGAAACGTCGATGCTTGGCTCAAAAGCTGGATGATGTGCAGATGATGTGCAGATGATGTGATAGGTCAGATATACCGTGGGATCTGGGAAACCACATTTGTCTGGAGTATTTATATAACTTACAACCATCACAACCCCGTTGAATGGTAGAGGTTAGTGATATCAGAAGGTCTTAGATATTGGGACTTTGCATGTCACCAGAACGTCCAAGGAAACGGTGGGTGGCTATAGATGGCACGACCAGGACCACCAAGTCGTAGATCCTAGGGCCTCTCGGGCAGCAATGGATGGACTTTCGCACACCGGCGATGCCATAAGGGTTGCCTGCCCAGATACGACTGGCCCGAAGCTGTCGTTGTCGTTCTTCTTGTTGTTGTTGTTGTTGTTGTGGTTGTGGTTGTGGTTGTTGTTGTTGTTGTTGTTGTTGTTGTTGTTGTTGTTGCTGTTGCTGTTGCTGTTGGTGTTGTTGTTGTTGTTGTTGTTGTTGGTGGTGGTGGTGGTGGTGGTGGTGTTAGTGTTGTTAAGTGTTGTTGTTGTTGTTGTTGTTGTTGTTGTTGTTGTTGTTGTTGTCGTTGTCGTTGTCGTTGTCGTTGTCGTTGTCGTCGTTGTTGTTGTTGTTGTTGTTGTTGTTGTTGTTGTTGTTGGTGGTGTTAGTGTTGGTGGTGTATTTGTTCTTCTTCTTCTTCTTCTTGTCATTGTTGTCATAACATAACTCTTCTTCCCTTCCGCGCTCCCCCATGGGCAGCCGGGGTCGGCGGATAGATCAATACATTGCAGGTCATCTGTCTTGGAGCGTAATGCGCACCACTGCACCGTGCTCTGTACCGTGCTCTGTGCCGCCAGCCTATGCCCAGCCAAGGCGATTGAAGCTGGTGAGGAGTTTGAGCCTCACTGGCGAGAGGCTTCCCATGATCATCACGTCATCANTGCTCTGTGCCGCCAGCCTATGCCCAGCCAAGGCGATTGAAGCTGGTGAGGAGTTTGAGCCTCACTGGCGAGAGGCTTCCCATGATCATCACGTCATCATTGAGGATGGCCAGAAATACAATTGCCACCTGGACTCCACAACGTGGAGGACATCTTGGTCCAAGANGGCGAGAGGCTTCCCATGATCATCACGTCATCATTGAGGATGGCCAGAAATACAATTGCCACCTGGACTCCACAACGTGGAGGACATCTTGGTCCAAGAACAAGCAGACCTGGTCCCATGGCTGACAGTAGCTATCAGTAGCTACCAGTTTCAAAGATGATGGGACATTTCATCGAACAGCCTCCAAATCTGACAAATTCTTCTCCGCTTTCTCCAGCAAGATGGTAGATCCTGGTTGATCCATTGCAATTTGCAGTTAGTTTGAGGATATTTGGGGAAGATTTAGAGGCTACGTCCGCATGTTGATCGTCTCCTCAGAGACTATTGCTCTGAAGTCCTCATGTTGCCTTGCAATACCCCATCAAGTTATATCAAGTTCAAGAAATTCGAGAAACCAAATGACTTTCAAATGACCTTTTTGTTGCCGTGGAGCCGGCTTTTCCTTTAAGGTGCTGCATGAGCCATCCAGAGTTCTGCGGTTCCATGTGCCTCGGGTCAAGCAGTGAGGGTCGGCCAGTGTATAGAAGTGTATTCGTTAACAGAAATGCAAAGTTGTTTGAACATGTCTCAGCACAGGTGAGCGGTTGAGCGCTGTTGCTTCTCAGAGTTGGATGGTTTGTTTGGTGCCCAAATGACTTCTGACACTTTGGCACCGAGGCAGCTCCCCTTTGACTGCAACCAGGGCCTGACAGATTGGAAGGTGCAAAAAACGCCGGTTTCCAACTTAACTTCGGCAGATGCTGATCATGATTGGTTTGGCGCTTTCAAATTTACATATCTATCTATATCTATATATATATATCATACAATAAATAAATACATAGATAAATAAATAAACAAATAAATAAGCAAACAAATAAATAAATAGAAAAAAATTACATGAATAGATAAATAAATACATAAATAGATAAATAGATAAATAAATCAATAAATAAATAGATAAAGAGATAAGTAAATAAATAAATGCATGAATAATTAGATAAATAAATAAATAAATAGATAAATAAATAAATATAAATATATATATATATATATATACATACAGAGTATAAATAAGCGGCGGCCAAAAAACGATGCGAAGCTGCTGGCAGAGCAGCTGAACAATCGGGCGTTTTGGGCCAGAAAGGCTGGACGAAACACCTCAGAATCACAGCTGCCACAGCTGCGCAGACCTGTGTCCATCGCTTGCCATTCTTCAGCCTGAATGACCCCCTCGGCACGCTTGCACGACAAAATCTGTTCCATTGTTGTGATTTCCACTCATTGGCATTTGCTGACGAACAATCAGCGCACTCAATTTTGGAAGCTTGTAATTGGAAGGTAGAGAATCGATGTAAGTGGCAACTTGAAGATGAAGGAAGAGCACTGCTCATCTGAAGCGGCAATGGGGAATTTACCATCCCCGCGCTGGCCAAAGAGCACCGACCCAACAGGCCGACACCCAACAAAAAACGAGAATTATTACTTCAACATTGAATTCGAAAAAGCGGCGTTCTCATCTGTGAATCGGACCATATCAGGAAAGCCACGCAAGCGAATGGGCACAGATAGCTGTCCACACCCTTGCTCAAACAATTCCAAGATCTGCCCGCGTCAGGTCGAAGGCAGTGACGGCTCTAAATTCTGCCACCCCTGCTTGCGCTGAGTCCGGTTTGGCAAGGAAAGGCGTCATTGGCCATAAGCTTCATCAAAGATTTGCGCTTCAACGCACGTCACGCCTTCTCCGGTCATCTGCTGGATTGGACTTGGAAGGGATGTGCGCAAGCCTTGGTAAGAGGTCAAAGGCCAAGGAAGGGCGGCAGCCACACTGCGGAGCTCACTCTTCAAAGCTTTTGCTGAGCTTCTACCCTCGCTGATACATCCAATATAGCCGTTTGGTATCCACAAGAACCACAGTCTGCTATGATGTCGCTTGCGACTTCCTCATACCCTTTTCAAAGCCAGCAACACCCCATGATATTCCAGCAAACCAGAATGCACTGGCCAGCATGCTCTCTTGGAGGTAATGGTCTTGAAGTCGCACTTGCAGACATGCAACCTCTGGGGCGTTCCTCATCTGCACTTCCACTAATGAGCCGTACAAAATCCCCACGACGTGCAGCCAGGTTACCAAGCTGCTCAGGGAGCTTGCGCCGGCACTGCAAAGCATATACCCCAAAGCCGAACTCTGGCGAGGCATCGCAATTATGCCAAAAGTTCAGGCAAGACCTGCCAGTCCAAGCCTGCTGGCAGGAGGGGAAAAAGCGCCAAGGCGACCAGGAGCTCCGGGCAAACAGCGGAGGGACATGCTGTCGCTGGCTCTTTGGTCTGGCTCTTTGACAAACCTGTGAGTTTCATCGGAGACACGGAGCATGCTCTGTTTGAGGGGGCAGAAAGCCCAAGCAGCTGCTTGGTCACGGAAGACTTGGTCCGGCTTTTGCAAGGTGCGTCGGCCCACGCGCCCACACCAGCGGAAGAAAAGAACATTATCCGATGCTCCTGCACAGAGTTCGTCTTGGCTTTGTGGCAGCGGATGGTCAGGATAGTTGCTTCACCAGCACCAGTCCTCCTCAAACAGCCAGCGGTGTTTGCTTGCACCACACAAAGCGACCAAGCGGAACCCATAGGCCACACAACATTGACTGCAAAAAGCAAAATCCAAGGTCCAAGTGCCCGGCAAGACCATTGCTCAACGACTTGACCCATGCATGACCCAGGGACGGTAAGAAGCTGCTGCCCAAACCAAACTGTCAAAATAGGCGCTTGCATCGCGCTTTGACATGTAAAGCTTTTCCCAGCTTGGCACGAAAATGCCAAGGAAAGAATTTAACAGTGAGGTTTGGTGGAGGCGCAGCGGCCCCCATCCCAAATCTTGCACTGTCTACCCTTCGTAGCCTTCGCCACTGCAAAAAAGTTCGCCGCACTCCGCACGGTTGGGCGGAATCGCGCTTTCCCACAATGCGGTTCCCGCGCAGTGAGCTCAATGTGCGCATCCCGCTCCCGCCCAGGAGGCAAACACCGTGACAAGCGAGAGGCACCTGCTGTGCACCTGCTAGCTCCCAGGACAAGCTTCAACTTGTTTCGGCGTGCAAAGTTCAAGAAATTCAAGGCGCCAATGCAAATACTGGTGTAAGTCAACATTATTCGGGAGTCTGAAACACACTTTCTCAAACTAGCTGGCAGAACCTTGGGTGGGCCCATCTCCATCCATGAGAGGCTTGGGCCCATCTCCATCTCTAGGATGGGCCCATCGCCATGTCATGGCTAGCATTAGTCTCCATCTCATGGGCGCGGCCACCTCCATCTCCCTGCATGGCGATGGGGGGTAGGGTCATCGTCTGTACACGCGAAATTTGGATCGTATGTACACGCGGACGCGTGCCGCGACCTTTGCGAAATGGATCGTATGTACACGCGCGGC